>LUCM01007977.1:0-18798 GCA_008360955.1 Fasciolopsis buskii
AAGAATAAGTCTTCGTAGAACTCGTCTTTGGCCTCAGCAGAGTTACAGTCAGTGAACCGGAACACAAATACGACGAAGAGACGCACGGAATCATAGGCGGCGCGAAATACGAACAGCAAGCCCAGCCCGCTTGCGGGAGAGAAGACGATTACAGTGTACTGCCGCGCGTTTATTGGTGACCCACCAACACAAGTCAGAATTCAAGTGAGCTCTATCGTTTATATAGTTTTGTTGGGTGGCCTTGATCTATGTGTGGACTAGCCAATCACAGAACGGGCTTTTATGAATCTTTTCGTGGACATATAATAATATTCAACCGCGCAATATTCTAAATAACGTCAATTTCGATATATTGAGAAAAGGATAGATTCTTTTGGGAAATTGGTAGCGGAAATGAAATCTACGGCTCCAAGAACCTTGGAACGGTCATCGACCATATCATTTTTATAATCTAAAAGTTAATGCCGTCGTTATAACCTCCTTCCGTTTTTATAGTGGATGTGCCACTGGCAACGCCAATAGCCAATAAACCACCCAAACTTGCTCTCACCAAAATATTTTCATACTCAAATTTCGTTAATCCCTCCATCATATTGTTTGATTTTAACAACTTCAGCCTCCATACTCCATCATTTTCAGACTGTTTTATTCTTTTTATTTGCTCTGGTGATGAATAAGCTATTCTAAGTAATTGCAGACCTTCGACCAGCCGAGAAATTTGCCAGTTGCGCAGGCCCTGTTGGCAACGTTTATTCATTTGAAGCACTATTTTGCGGTCAGCTACAAATTTGCTTTCAGCAAATGAATACTTAGGACTGATGATTCCAATAGCAGCCGTTATACCCCATCGGCAGATAAAAGAAGGGCTAGAAACAACGCGTCGCCGCACTAAGTGCTAAATGTCTCCACTTCTACCGGATGACTCAAACCCTGTCCATCAAAGCAGTGCAGCCATGGGCTTCTGAAAAGCAAGCAACTATGTACTTAACTGCGGTTGTTCAATTTTGCATGTGAACTCCAGTGGGTACAAAATAATGCACCAAGATGTACAGGAGAATTTTTCGTTTCTTTAATAGTTTTTTCTTTTTACTTCATTCATTATTAAAATTACAGTGCGCGTCATTTCTCAGGAAATGGCCGCAGCCAAAAGAGGGCTGCTAAGTGGGGTAATCGACCGTGCGCCTGGAACTAAAAGCGATCCGCGAATTTATTATGGTTCTGCAACCTTGGAGCTCTAGTGACCAGCCAAACGCTAAGAGCAAGCTTTATTTCAAACGGAGCGTCCCTAGGACCGCAGCAAGAGACTCGAGTAGTCTCTCACGAAGGCACTGGACAAGACTCAGATGCCGGCACCGCGGTTGCCTTAGGTTCTCTATCACGTACATGAAAAAGAATTTGTGCAACACGCTATTCCGATCACCCTATTTTGCTTACAGACCATCAGACTAGAAAAGCAACAGCACGGTGAATCAGGAAACCACACATGTGTAATACCAAACCATGTAGTTGAGTTGGGGGAACATACTCCGACATTGTTCCATCTCAGCAAGCCATATACTCTCATTCACACATAAATCAGAAACGTTGAGCCACCGGAAATTTTCGGTCACGTACGCATAAAGATGGAAGACAAACTCAATATCAACCAGAACAAAATTACTCAAAGGGATGGTTGCATTGGGGCCGGCGTCATTACTCATGATTAGGATAGACCTACCATAAGCATATCATCCGTGAGCTTATAAACCATCGATCTGCATTTGCCGAAATCCAAACCTGGCTAAAATTTCACTTCCTTCTTTGGCATCCGCAAAACCATCCAAACACCAGAAACCTCAATGACTCCCCTCTGTCTTGTGATGATTGTACCCTCATTACCAGTGGCAAAGATGACTGATCATTGAACCACTCATAATGTGATTTCCCTAAACGTCGACATATTAATGGATCCATTTTCTGATTTCAAACATCTTCAGCCTTTACACTTCAGTCCTTTTGTGCCCTGATCACGGTTATGGGCCCAGCAGCGCAGAGTTGGTTGTTATTGATAGCCGCACATTTTCAACCAGCCGAAACCTTTACCTAAATATTCAGATACAGTTGCCAAGTTTTAGTCAATAGAAGCATCATTTTTCCCGTCATTGCAATTTTGTTTTCAACAAGTGAAAACTCAGGATTAGTGAATCCAAGGGCCTACTTATCGTTTCATCCGTATTGTAATTCCACCGCAAACCGAATCAAGCAGGATAAAAATAGATTAGCTTACACGGCCTTCCATCTTTTTCCTGATTCCCATTGTATAACCGCACTAATCGTCGGGTTGAAATCATTTACTTAATTTACTGGGTCAGCATCTTAGTGCAGGCTACTCATACCTGTAAACTTCTGAAGTGACCCGAAAGTCGCAACTATTAACTCAGAAATAATTACTAACTATTTTGCAACCGGAATAATAATAAAGTTTTATCTCTTGAAGTACGTCGAGAAGCATACAGAATACATGGCCGCAGATGACATTTGGGTCAGCCGTGCAAAGACAATTCAGTAGCTTGAAAGAAACAGAGGAACTTTCAAGATTAAAATAATAGGGAACAATATGGATGGCAGAGCAGATTGCAGTAGTAAACTGAACGGAATACTCTATGTCGGGGCCACTGGAAATGTAAAAGCAACGGCGGAAGCAGACGCTTGGTTGGGTACCAGCGGGAACGTGGTACCGGAGAGGAGCGGAGAGAAACCAGGTCGAATGATAAACGTGCAAAGAAAACTTCCCTGCTCATTTGCTTACTGAAAAGAAATTCGACAGAGTCGACTGATAAGTCGTCTGCGGAAAATCATTTCGATCTGTTCTACTAGCGTGGCGGCCATTTGAAAACGAAAAAAATCGTCCATTTGCGATCACACACGTGGGATTGGCCAGTCGGATCAAGGCAAACCATTTTTAGTCGCAACATTTTAAAAAGGGTGCACAAATACTAGTGGGAGTCATCGTCAAGGAAAAGAACAGGAAATAAAAGTGTGGATGCGTGGCGTATAAGCTGTTGACAGCATGATGGATATTTCAACAAGGAGAATAAAACCCAACAGCGGAAAAGGCAAGGTTAACAGAAACACAAATATATTTTGCCACCGTTTTACCATTTTATTCTAGTTAGGTGAAAACGAGGATGAGTCGGCAATCTGGGATAACGCAATTAAACATACCTCAACAAAACCATAGGCATTTTCGCGCATGGGTAGGCATGGTCGTGCAGTAGGTGCTTACTGTTCGGCGGACTATAAAATGGAGAGCTGTGATTATTTTCCTGATGATGGAAACATTTTGGTTGGGAAAAATCAGTCAAATTCATGGCCGAAATGCATTTAGGGAATACCGTTTGCTTCCGCATTTACTCGATGCAATTTAGGCGCATCATCTTAAAATGTTAGTGGCCAGCTGTGCTTAGTCAACAAATTCTGAGATGACCGCGGCAATAAATAAATTTAATTTTCGACGTGATTGCGAGTATTTTAGTAGAACCAGACCATAAAAATAAGGCTAGTGAAGAATGGCGGCCTGGAGATTGTGCCGCCATTGAAACGTTAGGCCACACAATTTACCACAGGCAAAACGGACCCCAGGCCAGGCCTTATAGCATCATCTGCACTTAGGGGGCCAAATTTAGTCGGTCATTTGGGATAGGTAGATAAGTGGTACTATTAATTTCGATCAGATTCGAATGTTGCAGCCTTAAAATGGACGTATCGTTTAGAGACATCTTGGCCATGTTTATAAATAGTTCACTTATTACACCAATGACTAACAGCAACTTTGCCCTGTTACATTTGTTCTGCTAACAAAGTGAAAGAAGTCTTATTTGATTTCTATTAGCGATTTGGTAATCATATTTAATATGTTCACTTTAGCTTTCATCGTGCTCAGTTATTCACTATGGATTTACTTTTGCAGTGCATCCTACGGACGCGCGCCGACCATTTTTCCGTTTTTTTAGATAAAAATGAGCAAAAGAACAAACATTGACAAAACACCGCTGAAGACACGCCTATGCATGCGTGTCCCATCAATACATTTATAATTCACTCATGAAATCATTGATAGGTAATCACAGGTTCACAGTGTTATTCTTTTTAATTTTGCTGGCGGCTGATAATCGCGCGCTAATATATTCTTATTGGTTCATGCTGGTCGCACGTACCGTTTGCGTGTTCAGAATATTGATCAACGGAATTGTGCATAAGCTCTCAGAATACTAGAAGTAGTGTGCTCGCTCGACTACTGCTTGTGAGTAATCTGTGCTTACGTAAGCGCGACTATTTAACGGTGATATAGTGGCACCAGTGAGAATGTTAAATGCATGTGTCCAGTTTGTGGACAACGATATCAGACCATTTATGAGTGAGGAATATTGTAGCCGTAAACAGTGAAAATCGTCGCCTTAAATGGGTGAACTAATAATCACGAGGTATGTTGGTGCATTCAGTGGTCATCGCCGACAGTCCTTTGAGTGCTTTTTCGTCTCATTATGATGCACTCAATGGCATAATCAGTATACCTACGGGGTACTGTCATGGACACCCAAAGGTACATATGCACTGAATTGGGCACGGGGAATGCGAAAACCTTGGTGCTTTGTTTGTCCGGCAGACGGACGAACCTATCAGTAATTCGGCACGGATTTAACAGTGCATCTACCTTCTCTGTCATTGAATACATCTGAAATCCGCGAAATCAAAACCACTCAAAACAAATTTCATAAATACAATAAAACCATAATGCTATGTCATTTCTATGCAGTGTTGCCATCCCCAGTTTCCACAACCAACTGCGTCCCCAATACTCGGCCTTTCGTGCTGTGAATATCGCTTCAATATGCTGTTCAATAGTCAATGCATTCCGCAAGAAGCTGGCTCCAAATACATCCTTCCCTGATTTTTTTCTCCCCGTATGTTATCCATTCTGACACATCCAATCCATTTTATCTCCATTCCTCGAGAATCTCGCCACATAAAGAGATGCATTCCTGGCGCCACCGACCTGCTTGGTATGCTGCGTTTATGTGGTGGCCTACGGGCAAGCCAGGAAAAGGCGACGAAATTACGCCTTCTTTGGGGCTATTCTCTGCGGTTTGCTATTTTATCATTCAAGTATGGCTCAACATATGCACTGCTTATTATTTTGTAACCCTCCATCTCCACCACTTGCGTCTACCTTTTTGGTCAAGGCATCGCAATTCATGATCATATATGCTGCGCGCGTCTTGGCACGTTCAAAAAAATAAAATAGCATTATTATTATTAGCCTGGTCTTACCCCAAGGAGTCTCCGTCTAACCCAAATCTTCCACACGGCCATTCGTCATCAATTATGCTCTTATCATCCAACTGTGCCCCACCATATGCATTACCTTCTTTTCATAGGTCCACCACGCGATTGCGAGTAAGTGTCTTTTTCTTTTCGTTACGGTCATGGCGAGTCATGGTCATAAACATTACATGTGTCTTGGCAGTCTGTATGTATTTCTTTAAAAATTATTGTCATTGGTGTTAGAAAACGAAAGCCGATTGACCGAACAGGGAGCTCCAACACTTAAGAAATCCAACCCCACCCTCAGCGTGGTAAGCATGATCGAATGCAAGTGGCGTTTAACGTGTGTGCAAGGCATTAGCGTGGTAATGAAATCGGAAGAAAACACCAGTCCATTCATCCGGGGATGGAAACGCTCCCCTGCACAGGCCCGCCATAGGTAATGAAACTGAGTGGCCGCACTGGTCCGCACAACCCAGAATCCAGCTTCCGGAGCTGAGATGCCGGTGTCATCTTTCGAGCCCCACAATCTGAATAGAGAGATTCGAAATAGCCTTAGCTTGCTCAACAATAACACGTCACCCAATGGGAGTGGTTTTTAGTGCCAGACTCAAGAATTAGTGGCCGAGTTATCTGGGGCCCGATTCCACGCTGATTGGCGAGAGCCCAAAATGCGTTGGGCCGAAAGCGGGACTTCCTAAGTAATTGTACCGACGCCTACAAACTGGGAGGAATGTGGGTGAGTTAATAGCAAGGATCCACGGACGGCTGACTAATGGTGTTGACGAGATGTGGCCAAAAACGAACCAGTCTGTTTTGATTGGCAGGATGGGACTGACGACTGACAAGGCAGCAACCGCTGAAGCCAGATTTAGTGGTGTCCAGAAAAAGGAACGATACCTACACCACAATAATGAAGCAAGCTCTTAGGGGTTGTTTTCGATCGTTTGTCCGGCATACGGTCGGTCCAAGCTACTGGTACTGCTGTGCTTAATAAATTGCCGGCCACCTTGTTTACGTGTTTACTTATTCACTTACATAGAACTTCTTTTGCACCATCCCACGTGTGCGGCAAGTACTCGCCTTGCCCTGAGTTGGATCAGGACTCGTATGTGCACAACTTCGGTTACTTATTGTCTGTAACAAAGTAGGACTTTTCCACTTCTTCCCATGTCTTCGTCACCTTTACATTGGCACCCATCAACCCCACAAACATTTGCAACTTATTTGCCGATTTATTACTTCAGTCGGCCAAAAGCTTCAGAAGGGCATTCAATTAAAAAACTAAAAGAAACTTTTTTTACTTTAGCCAGTGATGTCCTGCTACCTGACCACATCCAAGCGAACTTCCTGGAAATCCATCCTTAATACTTTTGCCGTCCGTTTGCTTGCATATCAAAATCCGTCTCTCATCAACCTTCTCCTTCCAACTGACTATGCCTCTTCTGTGCGGGACGTAGTTAACCCGATTACGATGCATTTAGACGTTATTTCTCCCTGCATGTCCTTTACCTCGCCCCATTTCGGGCTCATCAACTTTCATCATAGTAAGTATGTAGCAGACTACGTGGTGCGCCACAAAGCAGCCATCCCACCATCAGATAACATCTGCATCCCACTAATAACTTCCAAAGGTCGTAAAATTGTCCACACCACCAGACTAAATGCCAGTGTTTCCTCTGCTTAATTATGCATCTCTTGGAAGTAAATATTTTGGAATTTTGTATAAACGGACACTATGAGCATGCATATCGCATCTCTCGGCTACCCCCGGGAATAAGCCATTGTCGTAAAGAGTGAGCAAAAGTAATGACAGTCTACTGCAGAGGATACTCTTTGCAGGGCGTGGTATAACAAGTGTCAAAAACTTCTGGAAACTTCCTTGAATCAGCAAACGTTTTTTGAAAAACATGCAAGCGAGCGCGCCTTGGACCCCAAGGAGTCCGGATCAATCACACCGGGACAGATGGGCGGCGATATAGACATCACCTAGGTGGATAACTGGGGACTTTGCTCCGTTAGCGGCCGAAAGGAATAAGCGCCGTCCCCCGTGTTAGAATTTTAATATCGAAGATCACAGGTTAATCGCAGGGGTCATGAGAACTGGGGCCCCTGAATTACATGAACCGTTGTTAGAAAGAGTGTCAAGGCAATTCAAAAGAACGCTGCATCTGACTACAAAAAGAAGTTAGCCTCGTAATCCAAAGACCAAACCTAAGATGTTATACACCCATGCAGCCTAAAAAGGCCATGCGTGAAGGTGTATGAAGCTTGGAGGGAGTTTATGCTACTTCTGCGCTTCCGGTGAAAGCCGAAACTCTTCCTCCATTCTTTAGGAGTAATCACCGCAGGAGAAACCTGGAATTCCCGGGCTCTTCCGATGGGCAGTGAAGATGGCTAAACTAGATAGGCTGAATATAACTGAAGACGAATTGCTGCAGTTTTTAAGAGCATTAAACAAGCATAAACTGGCCGGGATGCCCTGCAGTTGCCTAACCCATGGCCGAAGTACCGTAGAAACCTGTGACAGTTCCGTTGTGCATCCCTTGGGCTGGGAGAGATTTCGGCTGGCCGAAAAATGGCTGCAGCTGTGGCAACACAAGGCAGGTTTCAGGCGAAGGGACCAAAACTACATTCCCATAGGTTTTACTTCATTAGTATGTAAATGCTTAGAACGAATAAAATTAGACCTGCTCTTCCCGTACCTAATAAATAACAAAACCATGACTTATGCGCAACAGGATTTCATCGGGAACAGGTGGTGTCTAATGAACCGCCTATTGTTTTGTGATGACAGAAATCCCCGTAAGGAAGAGGATCAAACAGTCTAGGTCTGTTGCCCCGACTTTGGACTCCGCATGTCATTTTCTGCTGGACCTTATAGTGCGAGCTTTCGGTACAACTGGATCAGCAAGGAACTTGCCTAAGCTGTTTCTTAGTATCTGTAGCTTTGCCGATGGGGATGGTAACTGAGTACGGATCAGGAAGCCCTGCGAGAGGATTACCTCAAAACTCCGCTCACCGGAATCCACCAGTAAATATTGTTAAGCGTATTTTTCTGACGGCAACCATAAAACAAATCAGCAATATGCCGCCTTGTTGTACGCCATAAGTCGAGGATTTAGAGTTTTCGCCATACTTGGACCGCAGCCGGCTAGAAGGTGTCAGCTGGCGTCCGCCAAGGAATATTGACCACACATCGCACGACAGTAACATGCAAATAACAGTGCTTCTGTCTCTGTACACATCGTTAGCACTTCCATTTCTCAGGTACTGCGCAAAATCATGGGTACCTTATTGCCTCAATGATATAGATCCTATGGAGAAAACCCGATGTCTAGGAACGAGAATGGTGGATGAACAACAGGAATAGAGTTACGCAAATAGACTTCAGCATACTGGTTCCTACCCGGCAGAGCTTAAACTGAGGAGAAGGAAGTTGGTACACATCCTTAAGATATTAAAGGGATTAATTGGCACGGAAGCTGGATGACCTTTGTTTTTTCCCACCAAAACACAAGGAGACATAAAGGGTAGTTATAAAGGAGCAACCTTAGGCCATAAATGGGAGCCAGGTGGTTGGGAAACTGATTGTGCCACACTGGAACAGATTGGCCAAAGGGGCTTTTTGCTGTGACCTGGTCGAAGTTCACCAGCGGGCTCTAGACCTACGCTGTAGTGCTGTCTTATCGAATCTCGGAATATGAATGGGAACGGGGAAATAGTCTGCTTTCTGCTTTGTATATTTGCGTAGGCTGTATAACTAACAAGACACCGCCTTTGAAATAAACAAAAGAAGTTAAATGCTGGTGAATTGTCGCTCGCTGACATGTCAGCGATGTGGGCGCAAGTTTGAACATTGTGTTCAGTTCTGTCAAATGGAAATTGAACTGAATATAGCTGAACTAAGTCACCGTCTGCGACCCCATTGAAACCGCATGCTCAGCCAGTCTACCTGGGGAACACGGTCGAACTGTAATCTGGATCTATCTGCTGATTATCGTCGGTTGCCTGTTGCGGCGAGCAAGCAGCATGTAGCCAGCAGCAATACGCTGGAAAATGTCATTCACAAAGGAAATGATCATTGAAATCGCCGTTGAGGAGATACTAATGTCGAGATGAACCTTCCGGAACGCCATGTAGATGCGGATAGCAAAGCTTTCCTTCCTCCAGCATTTTTTCTTGTCAACCTTCGTACCTTCCACCTATATGCCTTTTTCATAACTTTGCAATAAAAGACTTTGGGTGCTACGACAGTAGATCAACTACACGGGCGGATTTGCGCGAGGGCCACTATCAGGACCGCTATTGTTTCTGTGCTTCATAGACGATATAACCTTAGCTCCAAAATAATCCAGCTTTTTCATCGATGACGATGTCATGGTGTTGAATCTTACTGGCAGGGCTGATCTCAGCCACAATGCAGAGCATGTCCAAGATTAGCCTAACAACTGATATTTGCCCCGGAATGAGAGCAAAAGCCAGTTGTTACCTCGAAGCGCGGCATCGGTTAAAATACTTAGCTTGATGAAAATCCTAATGATTTCAACTAGACGGGCCCGTGTGCTGCGGCAGCCCAAAAGGCCAAGGACAAAATGTTTGGGTTGAGGTCATTCTTGCCCTACCGTAAATCCGAGGTGTTCATGGTACTGTACATTTTCATAGTAAGATCTCAACTGGATCACTGCGTGTGGTTTTTGTCTCCCTTCTTCAAAGAAAACTTCGCTTGCCTTGAACAGGTTTAGCCCTTAGCTACGAGAATGGCTAAGATGCATAGCCGAAAATTATATGAGCAACCACTCGATGACGTAGATCTCCTTCAGTTTCTTTGAAATAGTTACTGAATTGAATTACCAGGAACTTCTACGTTCGGAAAATCATGTTAGCTTTCAGCCCAGATGGCTTCTTAGTACAAAGGAGACTATCACACATCCGGTCGCACAGAGAAGCCCGAAAACAAATGATGTAGAAAGTTGATTCATTAAAACTCATTTAGGTACGACATCCTAAACATATGGAACCAACTGCTAAGGGCGCACAGCATGGCTTCGTTTATACAACAGTGGGAAAGCAGTTTCCCGAGATAATGCAAGAAGGAGTAAATTGTTGGAAATTTTTTGGCTGTACACTGCACCATTCTTGATCTGACATGCGGAAGTTTTCGGCCCATAATATCTCTCGCCGGCATGGCGAGAAAAGTTACTCTTCCCTCCGTTTCGTCTAGTGAGAACCAATGAAACGGATCTGAAAAAGGTGAATGACGACGGCAGTGCATATAATCGAGGTAATTCCGGACACTGGAGTGAAGGACGGGAAACTTTGGCGTACCCCACCGGATGAAAACAGAGCATGCCCAAATACGCGGGTAAGTGAAAGAAACTGGCTGACAACAAATCGAGAGGAAGTGGTCGAGATGACAGCAGTGCGTAAAAATTCAAGAGCATAGAAAACCCGTGATTGTGTGTATTTGGGAAAGACAGCGTGTCAGTTCTAGGGCTGCAGAAGATAGTCGAGAAGAATGCATCTCCTTATTTTTCCCCCTTTAATGATGATGATAATAAGTTGGAGTTACATGCATGATTTGCAATCCCACCACATGTACTGAACAAGGCATCGGCTGATCCAAAGAGCTTTCTGTGGAAGAACCAGGACAATTAGGCATATTGCTGTAAAGTTTTGAAATCTAACTGGCCTGGAACTGAAATCAACTGAAGTCGTTTCATCGTGCGTTCGGTCGTTGAGACCCAGTGGCGCTGGTTTTGGATGTGTTCGAGTTGTGATGTTTACGTGCCTGCCGTTCGTAAAACCATGCGGAAAGCAGATAGATCACATTGACAGACGCCATGCAAAGCTCGACCAAGTTCCAGATGAAGTTTTGCGAAGTTTCCGCACTTTAGAGGAATGTAGATTGGATGCGAACCAAATCAAAGAGTTGCCTAAGGCAAGGGTGTATTTATCTGATTGATCCTCTTGTTCACTGTTCATCGGTGATAGAATTTCTTTCGATTGGAGCGTATACGATACCTAACTCTCAGTGACAATGATTTGACGCGGATTCCTCCCGGTTTGGGTAATTTTTCACAGTTGGTGGAATTGGATATAAGTCGTAATGGTAAGATTAATTTGTGATTATACTGACCATTTTTCAGATATATCAGAATTACCTCCAAGTATCAGGCTGTGCGATTCGTTGCAGATCATCGATATCAGTAATAATCCTTTGCAGAGGTGAGTTCCATATGCACGAGAGAGAATGCAGTTCAGAACTACTCATTTGTTGTGTTCACACTTCGCTTTCTTTCTGACAATAGTGGTTAGTGCCACTCATTACATTTAGATAAATTTTCCAATTGTTGTATGTTAAATTTGCCTATAATCTCGGTTATCTTGGGTGCTGGTCAGGAAATAGTCATTTATATTCTATTTGCTTGTTAGTTTTTCAAAGGCGGTTGGCAATGGTTTTTAATCTACACGCCAAACTTTAACATTGCAGTTTTCCGCTGACTAAGGGTTCATGTTTAGCAGAGAAAACTGAATGTTAATGCAGTAGTATTTCCTGTATTTCCCGTTTATAATCTGTTTATCTTAATCTTACTGGGTTTAAGATTGGTCACAAAGGTGGCCACTGTTTTTCTCACAATCAACTCTTTAGGCCTATTTGGTGTCTGCGCTTGAACCTTTTGCTGTCCCAGCTAACTTCCAGCAAGCTGAGTAATCTGCTCGCCGATGAACACTCCAGCACTATGGTCCAATGCTGTCACTTTTCAGGATATTTATCGAGCTAAACTCAGTTCTACGTTTATATTATACAGTCCGTCGTTTCATAATCAGAAGTCTTCGTATCCTCTATAACGATCAGACAAGCTTATTTCGTTAATATGCCGTGGGGTTTACGAAAGCCCGAATCCTTCGGCGGTCAGACACTGGAATGTTTCGGTCTTTTAGTGCAAGCGGGTCGATGAATTCTGAAGTACTGCTGAATACGAACGGCTTGCGGAGAGCGAGTGAACACTTAAATGCAATTGACATGAGCACGTGGACGTCTGACGAGCATTCTCTCAAAGCACTTAGAGCGAATTCATGTTTATTGACTTCGTCGTTAATGCTCGGTGTTACCACTGTCGAGCGAACTTTCAGGGTTATAGGTTGTCTCCACATCGTTCACTAAATGGCAGTTTGCTGATTACTTCAGAGGGTGACTTTTAAGTGATAATTCATGGCTTAAGGCAGCAAGTGCACACGAAATGTGGTTGTTTTTCTAAGAAATGTTCATAAATATGAAAATTGTTCATGGTTTTCCGTATACTGGCGTGTTTGTGAGGATAGGATGCAGATCCTTCGGCGGGCCCACGGGTTCAGAAGCTGTCTGACGACAGAAGTGGCCAACATTCAATTGGACCACTTTTATGAATCCCGTTTTGAGTAGTCTTCATAGTGCGCAATGCGTTGATTGGATTATGTATATATTACATTTTTTGAGATGTCACGGATGTTTGCAGTTGAATGTCTGCTTTTTGGAGCAAGAATTTGTCATAAGATGCACCGGGCTGAGAATCCCGTGGCTTCTAAAAAGTCTATAAAGGCTTTACCCCTTGTATTCCATTAACTACAGCGTCTCCTTCTGCCGGTTCTTCATATCTTTTTGTAGTTGTTAGCGTTTGTTCACCAATCACTTGCTCGGGACTGGGTCAGAGTAAACAGCTTTCCCGTAGCACTTTGCCCCATGCGATCACGTCAGGTCCGGATTCACGGCTGTAGTCACATTAATTAATATCCTAATGTAAATCGTGTAAGCAGCCGTGTTCAGCTCAGGGTCATCGCTATCAGATTGAGGGGTCCAGTATTCGCGAGGTAGAACCGTGGTATGTGGGAGAAAAATTAAAGCTTAGTTTCCATTCTGTTGGAATTATCATTAAGAACTCCTCCGGAACGAGCTAAACAATGAATCCTGAAAAGCTAACTTGTCAGGTGACTTCTTCAATCTTTTCAATAAGAAATCGCACAGTAACCACTTTAACCCCTACTATCATACCCAGTAAAAAGGTGAATCTGACTCGTTTGAGTAAACCAGTCGAGTCTGTTCCACTGATCATCTTTGTAGCTCTGTGCATTGCGAGAAACATTGAGGAGAAACGTGATTTCAGAAGAAAACGGTTAGCACGTGGTGTCATTATAGTTGCTTGTCAGGTCTGCCATGCGATTTTATTTGGACGAGCTGATAGTAATACGTCGTGAATCAGTTGCTTGCAACCAAGCTGAGGAACACGTCTGGTTGTTTTTTTCATTACTTAAGTCGTGGTCGCAGTGGAAGAGGAATTCTTCATAGCATCCCGGGATTATTACAGGGTAACCAGCAACCCTGACTGAAAAACTTGGGCTCCGTCAAACCACGCGCGATCCCACTAGATCAAGTGTGGTGACAATCCGGGTGATAGCCAAGTGCCGCCTACTGAAATAACGGCGGATTTATTGTTCGAACCTCTGGTCTTCTTGTCTGTGGAGGTGCTGGTCGAGGGTGGTTCCTGGACAATCAGATACTGATATATTCTTCGTTGAAGGCACTTTAGCCTATCAAATCATTGTTCGTGGCCCAGCACGTTGGTCTGTGCTTTCTTTATTCTCAGTTCCTGAATAAGGTTGAGAAAATATTCAGCTTGTTAGAAAGTTGATGAAGACATTTACTTCCAGGGATTTCTGGGATGGAAGGTGTGTATGAGGTAACTGGAAAATCCCAACATAAGGGTGCTAAAATTCTCAGTGATTGAGATTGAAAGAATACAGTAATGTTTCATCTGTTGATAGAGTTATTGCCTTTGCATTGTTTCCTTTCCTCTCCAGTGCTACTGAAGTCAAGTCAGGTGAACGCTTTAGTCATTCAAAGGCGAATATTTGTACCATACAATTCATCAAAATCTGGTCTTATCAGTTATATAAGTAATAAGAAGGTAACCGTAAATATCACACTCATCTAGTTGGCACACTTAAGTGGATCTATTTTGTTAACCTAACCAGATTTCCCTAGGTCGTGGTTTGTTGTTTATGTGGACAGATTGTCGTTGAATTCAACCTCGATGAGGAATATTTAGCTCACCGACATTCCACCAACAATAAACCCAAAGTTTCTCATTCACTACAAATGCTAGATACCACTGTTAACGGCCTGAGTGGTTTGCCAGACTTGCTATCGTACTTCTCTTTTTTAAAATCATTTTTGCAGTCTTCCAGCCGGTTTTTGTCTCCTCAGAAACCTACGAATTCTTTGTATGAATGACATATCAATAACGGAATTCCCGGCAGACGTTGGAAAGTGAGTGATTCTTCCTTGTACTTGAGCTGTTCAAAATTATTTCTTTTCATCCATTTTAAGTCACTACGTCCAGTCAGGTTTTTTCGTGATGCTTTGCGCATGAGTGTAATGGAATAATGTTTTCTTACCCACTGGGACCCACTACACGGATGGGGGAAGCAGGGGCCTGCAGCCATGGCATAAAACAAGGTCCCATTAGGTGAATTATATAACGGTTTGGAGGTTTTTAATGCCCAATCATGTTCGATCTTTCTGTGTGCTATCCTAGCTGGATTGCAATAACAGGCCCTCCGTTATTTTTACGCGGTATCAATTCGTGTTGCGGTTCTGCATGTTTGGGTCACCATACTTCGGCATCAAACAGTTTAAGTGAGGTAATTTCCCAGAGTAATGCTTATGAAGGAAAGTGAACCTTCCGTCCGAGAATTTTACTGTGTTCGCTGCCTCATTCTAATTTTGGCTGATTTTAACCATGGCCCTTGAAAATTTTGAATCGGCCTGTACCGTTTTGGTACCTCAGCCTGGTTGGGGTGGGTGTCTCTGGCTCCGGTTTGCCTACTCACCATAAGGGCCTCGAAATGTCCATACATAACGTCGCATCTCAGTTTGTCTGTGATGAGGAATTCCTCTGCACTGAGAGAGACGTTTCCAGTTAGGTGCAAAGATGGAGACAAATGGCCGGTATTCTTCACCCCTTTGACCAATTTTTGGTAATCAGTCTAGGAGAGATACCTAAACCCTGATTCCAAACTAACCACATGTGGTGTACAAAGCGTACTGCTGTATGCTCACCACCATCTTTGACAAACGGGTTTACTGAGCACCCAGGATGTTTAGCCCCATCCGAGCGGCCTGTGAACTGAACCTTCATTCACCGGTTCCCTGTTGCCTTGTGCGTTTCGCCAAGGTAAGGTCTCCTAAGTCAACTGTCTACTTCGGTTTTACTAATCGGGTAGTATCCACGTCGCAGGAGAATAGTGGATTCCGGAGAATAGCCCATAATGCGAAAATCTGTGATGAAACGTGAACATTATTTCTTCGTTCCTCCATGCACACTCCTGACGCTGCAAATTAGATTCTGGTGAAACATACCAATTCGAATTGTACAGGTTTAAGAACGTTTGGATGATAGAATACCGGGTAAGGATATCTGAAGTGCGGCAGTAACCGCGAAACCTGTCGTGTGCTTTTCGGGAAGATTTTGTCCACCCATCCATATAGTAATTGCAATGTCAACAAGTTCTAGTTTTGGATGGAAACGTCACAATAAGCGTCATAACTCAGTGTACGCCTTCTACCCTTTAAAATGTGCAACCTGAGCTGCAGATATTTTCACTCGTCAGCAAAACATTTGGATTCAGTGCGAACAACTGTGAGGAAATGGGAAAACTATTCCAAGCTTTCCGCTGCTGTCTGTCAGCAACTGTTCTTCCTACATCATTGCGTCAGGAACGGCTTTCCAAAAATTATCAAGTGTGACCCACCCATGAACTCGGAACGTGCCCGTAGGATTTCTTTCTCATATTACAAACAAATGTATCGTGAGCTGACCAACGACACGCATCGCAGGAAATCTGTATACGAAAACTATCAAAATCGATTCGAACGGGACGCCTCAAACATTTGATGCCAGTTGGATTAGGAGAATAAAAATGGTTGTCGAAATCACATTGGACCCAAACCGCTCACAGGTCAGGGACAGACTCACTAAGAAATACGGAGTCAAGCGGAACCTCCATACACTGAACCAATCTACAATTACTCTAGCCGCCAGCTACTACCAAGCAAGAAGTTCGTGCTGATGAAAGGAATAACATTCAATCACACCAACGCCGATCATACCAAGTTCGTTTCCTCCATTGAATCGGCACTACGGAAGCGCGCACTGACAGAAGAGGCGCGCCAAGACACGTGAAAATCTGTCGCGCATCCTAGGCGAAAGTATCACTACCTGATAACGAAATCAAAGCTGTAAAAGTACTCCAAATCGAGAAATAATCATACGCCCGGGAGATAAGGATAACGCAATAACAGTGCTCAACAACGCCGAATGCCAAGAGAACATCATTGTTACCGGATGACAACGAAATCTACCAGCTAGTGACAGGAAATATGATCAAAGAACTTAGAGCCAAAGTCAACCCTTAGGATATACGAGCTTCCTCAAGTCCATAAGCTGGAGGTGCCGCTTAGGCCCATTGTCGCATTAACAACCGCGCCAAACTATCTTTTCCGTGTCCCACTGGATCAAAACGACACGAGTTCTACCACATTTCTAGAGCAAATCAAAGAATTCAAGTTGGGGACGAACGAAACTATGGCCTCATCCGACGTCACATCATTGTTCACAAATATTCCAGAGCAAATGACATTGAATAGCATCCACCGGATTATGGAGCAGTACTCCAACTTATCAGATAGAACATCGATGTCTACGGATGATATCATGAATTTGACAGAATTGTGCATGAAGACATTCTTCCGGTCCAGTGGAACAGTATATAAATAAGTAAAGGGAACGTCCATAGGATCACTACTCTCAGGCTTGTTAGCTGACGCAACCATGAAACATTTCCAGACAAGGACATTCAAAACAAACCGCCCATGCTTGTACATCCGATACATTGATTATAGATTTATTGGGTTAGAAAAATCAAATAAATCGATTCCATCAAAACGATAGTGTTCAGCATAACATTCACCAAGAAGAAGAAGTGTTCGACGCCGCCGTTTCTCGACACACTAATTATGAGGCAATCGGACGAGAGCATAGAGACAACCGCTTACAAAAAACCGACGACAACGGACAGCATAATTTCAAAAGCGACCATCCACCCTGCCCCTTAAAGAGTTGTGTACGTATCCTGTTCCATTGGGCTGATACACTGCAGTGCACAGCACCTGCGGAAGTAAGAGCAATCTAGGTTGTCCGAGTTACTTGTGGCCAACGTACATCCAGGATCTTTCATCAACGCCTGTATTTGCAGAAAACAGGGCAAACACCAAGAAAACTAAATAGGTGGTGATACTTCCACACATACTGGGAGCATCCAAAGCGGTCGAATGTGTCTTACGTCCACTGGATATCACAACCGCCCGCAAACCGACCTGTACCCTGAGATCTGCTCTGTTCGACGGAAAAGATCGCCTCAACCAAAACGACCAATCAGGGGAGGTTTACGCCATTCCGTGCCTCGGGTGTGATAAACAATGTCGGTGAAAAAGGCAAACAATTACGTACACACTTGCACGAATATAGCTTAGCTGTAAGAAGCGTTGACCCGCATTTGCAGATGCGAAACCACTGTGCACAAACCGGCTATAAGGTCAACGTCAACAACGCAAAGGTAGTCAGCCGGGCAAACAGAAGGGGGGAGCGACTGATTCTCGAAGCCCTCTAATCGAATAACTGGTTCAGTCGGTATGTCCAGATTGCCACACATTACGTCATCTTAGCAAGATCCACGATGCCGAATAGAGACAAACAGATGGGCATTGCACCAAAACGAACAGAGCTAGCACTCCCATTCAATCACTCATTGACGTTTGACAACGAGTCCTAGTTTGGATCGAAGTCACAATAAGCGTTATTATTCAGTGTACACCTAGCCTCTAATATATATATATATATATATATATATATATATGCCGTTAGGAAAAAAACCATTACCAAATGGGAGTGAGATTTATGGGCTGGTACTTTGCATTTCTTAAAGAAGTTTTTCACTGTGGATTTGATTCTCTAAAAAATTCCTAACAATCTCATGGCGTTTGGGTAATTCATAGAAACTGAATCTCATTGATCAGATTCCACGGTAGTAAACACCTACGTCCACCGTTGCACATAATTCGAGCTGTCTGCAAGATCGGCTATCAAACTGTAGTGGGAGATTCTGAGCTTTAGAACTTATGTATCATTAGGTTAATAAAAGTCCGCAATAGGAATTAAAGGAAGTCATCATGAGAAAGAAGACATTTGTGAACAAGCGGAAAGGATTATTTACTCCTGACAACCTTACGAGGAAAACCCTGTGGCTTGATCAAGTCCGGTGAGTACCAATCAGGAGAACCCTGGCTAATTTGTATCTATTATGGCTGTCACAATTTCAGAGTCGTTATTACCATCCCTCATCATCATCATCATCATCATCATCATCATCATCATCATCATCATCATCATCATCATC
>LUCM01007977.1:36540-87371 GCA_008360955.1 Fasciolopsis buskii
CATTAAAGTGCGCACCTTGAACGAACCGAGATTCAGAGGCTGACGAGGCTTGAGAAGATGTGAGCAAACTGACTGGAAACCACCTACTGCACTACTTGACAATAAACCGTTGCGAGTATCGGGCGTGTTATCAATGGAGATACTATGGGTAGGCAGAAGGGGCAAACAGATTGGGTTGGAGACAGAAGAGGCAGGTTGAATAATTGCGTGTGACTGTTGTTTGACCGTAGTTTTTGATATCACGCTTAAAACACGAGCACAGTGAAAAAGGTATATTTCAGATCCACAGGAGCCCACCCCATGGGGTGGAGAGGGACCGGCAACCATAGGGTCTCACTAGATCACATTGTAACAAACCGGCCGGTAGCAAATTGTCCTCTCATAATGACAGTCGAATTCTCCACTGCGTTTAGCTTCATCTTATACCGTTAGTGGCTATTCTAGGCCGACCAGAACGGTAAATTTATTTTACGAATGCGAAAGTGCTGATTTCCATGCCGTTGGTTCACTGGTTTAGTTCCTGGAAGCCCTTACACTGCAGTGACCTTGACGTGTATAGCGAAACGAGCAAAGTTCATCATTTTGAGTTTTCCTAGTTGATAGCCTATTTTAGGACTGGAATCCAAGTACTGCACTCCAAATCCACCTTTCATTCAAGTGCATATATATAAAGTTTTCAGCATTTTTAACTTGGATGTTGCAACAAAGCCGTGGTGTGCGGCAACCCTTCAGCTAAACTTCTGCATGATGCAAGATTTCGTGATGTCCACTTGCGATTTGTTGGGAGTGATATCGTTATCTGTCACATCAGATTCCTCACAAAGCAATCATTTATCTCTTAGACTTTATCGTCTGAAATGACTATTTCTTGATGTTTTTTGGCGTGTGCGGTAAGTGGTACTGGTTGGAAATAATCTGCTTCAACGCATAAATGTGTATGCTACTTATATCCGTGACTAAGTCATGCTCGCCCAAATATCTCTAACTCGGTTAATTTCAGTTTGCATCTGTTGGAAAAACTTGAGGCGCGAGACAATTGCCTTAAATCCTTACCGGATTCGTTCGTTCAGTTGGTTCGTTTGGAGTTCCTCGATTTGGGAGCTAATGAGTTTCATGCGCTGGTAAGTTTACATAAAGGGCGGTTAAATAAGGCGCACAGGTGATTAGAAATCGATTTTTTAACCCGAATTCCGTCCTGAAATTTTTTTATTATTCATCATGACGGACATTCTTTCTAGTTCGAGTCATTGCTTGTGTGCTGTAGATAATGTTTGACTTAACCAACTCTCAGTGACAAGGTGGTATGCTGTATTTTATCCCAGCACCAGTTGCTTACCCAGTTCTCACGCTTTGTGATCAGGTAACTTCAACTTTCCCGGCGAGCTGTTCTTCATGCGTGTTGATCAAAGCACTTCTTTTTTGCTTTTTGCACGTGTGTTTGGTGAAAATGCGTTTTAATTGTTGGTTAAAACACGGATATGTTCCGTAGACCTCATTTGGCCACGTAACCAGCGCTAACCGAATTCAGCCTACGTGGTGCATTCAAATTATATAGTTGAGCACGGGTCATTAGGTCAACTGTGTGCCTTGAAATATATCTATCCCATGTAACTCGATCGGATCACGTAAAACAGTTCTAGTCATTGTTGAGCGCCTAGTCTAAATCAGTAATCAGGAACACCTGTGAGCTCCTTTGCATTCATGTTACACCAGCGGCAAACGTCAACTACGAATAAGTAGAACGCTATAACGATAGTCCACCTTGTTTTTTTAATGGATTACTATCGAATAAGCGTAGGCGTTGTGTACGGTAGTATGGTAGCTGTCATTTTGTCGTCTATATTGCCATCTTACGGTCAGTATTTCTTTGCAGCCTGTCGTCTTGTGCCAGCTTCCCAATCTCGCAGAATTATGGATGGACGACAACCAGTTAAAATCCATACCCAAGGTAAGTAGTTATGGTTTGCCCTATATGATATTATCTTTTATTTGATGTCATCTTTCTCGTGCCTGTTCCCTTCCCTCATTTTTCAGTCGGCTTATTCGAAATCCCTTTTGTGCACTGATAATCAAGATTTCCGGTTATCTCATGGTGCCTGCAGGTATTCTGTCCTTTTCTGCTTCCCTTTTGGCAATTTTTGGAGCACATCATGTTGAATCTAGCGAGAACACTTAAGTGGCTCGAGGACATTTTCTTTTATCAGTCAAAACATATGGTATTTGTAAGGTCGAGATAAATAACGGAAACCTCATCACCATCATCGTTCAGGATTCAACAGCATTTTCTCCAAGGATACATGTCACCATAAAAAGAGTCAATATCCAAGGGGAACAGGGAGTGGACCTATAAAAGTGGGAAGAGATAAGATGCCGCTGCAGCCAACACACGGAACACGGTTTAACTGTACAAACGCACACTTTCAATCATTCTGATTCGAAGCAAAATGACAACACGATCGCCACTGTTCGCGGTTCACTGCCATATTCTTAAGTGTCTCCAACCAGCTAGTTGACGAGTCTTTCGGACCCCAACCACGAAGAAGTTAGACATCTAATTTACCTACGTTCGTTGTACATTTTCTCATTCCCCGTTACCACGTTATCTGTTGACCTCCATTCCTTGGGAGGAATCCAAAAGAGGGCACAATATGGTAGACGAGTGTTTGCTGTGCGCAACACGTGACCCAACCAGCGTAGTCTACTAGGTTTCATACGCCGAACCAAGGTATTCTGAGAACTGGCACTTAGTATTAGATACCTGATCTCCATATTACTCATCCCGTCACTCCATCCAATCCTAGCGATACTTCTTAGACATCAGTGGTCGGAAACCTCCGACCGACGAACATGTTCGACAAGTATACTCTGCATTTCGATACGATCCGCTTTTCGTTCCATACTCTCTAGAATCAATATCTATAAGAACTCCGATATCCCATATTTAGCACGAATTTTGACGAACCGTGACCGGATTTCAGCCGAATCCCTGAGCAACCTGTCCTAATTTGTTATGATTATTTCTGGAGAAGTTCTTTTATGTTTCTTTACGAGGTGATGAGTGTATTTTTCTTATACTTATTATTTGCCTTTTCCTCCTTTTTATTTTTTATCCTCACATTTCTTTACTGAAATGCGACGTTATTGATTGTACGCAAAGATCTATACAATACAATACAATACCCAACAACCATACACCATAACTGAGCGTAGTGCGGCACGGAAACTGCGCAGAGGTCTCATCGATTCTGGTAGCTTTCTGACTGGACAGATGTGTTTCCGGTCGCTTCTTGGTGAGGGACTCAACCTTCTCGTTAGGTTTTAAGAACTGGAACACTGGTTGGCAGGCTGGGTTTACTACTACTGTTACCCGACTTGTCGATTTGGATTTGTTCTTTCTCCAAATAATTAACGATTAAGTTTTTGCACTAGTTCTCACCATATTTGATAATCGTGAAAACTACTAGGACTTGTCGTCTGACAAGCGCATTGAGATCTTGTTCCCTCTTATCAACCCTTTCCTGGCGTGAGAACAGCTGCATTGGTAGATGTACTCACAGAGGAAACTATTTTAGAATGTGCGGACGATATTGTGCTTCTGAACGAGGATGTAATTAAGTCGCAGGCTGTTCTCGATTCTCTTATAAGTTTGAGATTTGTTGTTTACCTTCGAACTCTAAAGTGCTGTTGCATTGTTGGACTGCATCGAAGGCGGACCTTGCTCTTTGAGGGCAGAAATTGGGCAGAGGAGGCAGCTTCTCACCTCGTTGTCGTATACCAAATAGGGACGGGGCTTGATTGGTGTTTACGGATTCGAGGCATCCATAATGTCAGTACGACATTGGCTTATCGATCAAAAAGTCGATTTAGCACCGCGACAGAGAAATCAGTCGTGCTGTATGCATGGCTGTTGCGGGCAGATGAGCCAAGAGCGGTGTTTGAACCGTTGTCATCGTAGCGTTTGTAGAATATACTGGTAGAATTTTATCATCAGCTCATTGTTTGGGCCTAAAGTTTCGAATCACAGCTTAGTCGATCAAATAGCGCTGAATTCCAAGGGGTTAAGGTGTTTGGTTCGTGTTGTGCATGTCGACAGATCGATTGCTTCAGTATGTGATGTTCTCCAAGGCCGGTATTTGTTGGGAGTTGATTTAAGGTCCATGACTTAGCGAAAGGATATGAAAACTATTACCAGTGGACTGTTCCTAATATGTCGAATTAAGTTATCAAATTAGGATCTCTGAGGTCGACCAATGGCTTGATTTAACACCTTTGCTGATGCACCTAGACGCCACAGTAAATGGCATTCATATATTGAGATGTTTCCGCTTCTCTGCAGTTCTTCCGGATTCTGTTATTTTTCTTTCACTATCACTCGGTGCTTTGGAATCGGAGAGATAATCAGAACACATTCCTGTGAGGTTACTGGTCACAAAAATAGAATCCATGATTAATGAATGGCACGTCCGGGTGTACGTACGGAAGTGTGTCCCAGGTGATGTTGCTGTCTCTTAAATGGACGTACTGGCGTCATTGATCCGTTCAAGAAAATAAGCAGAACAGCCAAATGATTGTAATTTGGTAGGCAAAGGAGAATGGGGCACAGAATCAATGACTGATGGATAATCAAAGGAAGTCCAGTGTACGTATTTTGCTCTATCGTTGAAAGACTTACAAGGGAAGTGAACTAAAGGTGAACCTGCATCCAATGTATGGGGGCTTTGCTTGCAGACGAAAGAGTAAGAGTCACCGGGGATGATAACAAAGGCATGAAGACACTGTAAATTGATCGCTTCATCGGTTTCAAGCCAGTGGAACTATGGGCATCTAGTCCGAAATGTTTTGACAGTGACTCCTTGTTGTTCATTTAGGAATGGTTGCCACCCTCACCGGGTACTATTAGTCAATATTGGCCTCAAGTTCTGGTAGAAGGTTGGTTATGTGTGGACAAATATGAATCAGCGATATCGCATCGTGTTCCAAAATGTAGTACTAAGTTTATCTGGCCCACTGAGACCGGAAGGGAATGAGGACTTCTCTGCTGTTCAACAGATGGAATCGGTTCAAACGAAGAGATGTTTGGTAAACATGACGACAGTTAGTTTATGGGTATGCCAGACAGGAAATGGAGGAATGCTACGTTTGTGTGGTAGTGTCTGTGGGTGAAGTGGGACTAAGTCTTTCTGTCTTTGGTAGTTTGATCACGCGCAACGTGCCTCTGTGGTCACACGTCTCTAAGAATCAGCTAGCCTAAATGGAATCCAGTCGCCTTACTCCATCCTTTAAGGGCACTGGAAGTTGCTTCGTTCCAGTCATATTACCATGTTTACAAATACGTTCCTTTTCTGGGCGATGGCATTTGAAGAAGGGGATCGACATCCTGTCATGCTGGACAAGGCAGGAGAAAAATCGATTTAAAACGTTTGTTAGAACTATCAACAACGAAGGTGATATTCTAAGGAGAATATTTTCTAGGGAGGGGTCGTTTAGTGTCAGAGATATGTCCTGTGTTTGTGAAAATCTGCTCTGGCCGGTATCAGAGTGTAATCACTTGTAACTAAGATGTAAAAATGCTTGAAGGATAATTTGACAGGCCCTAAGACAGAGAACCCTACAGTGGGAGCTTGGACGATGTTTCTAACATTGAGGCAGAATAACGGGCCTAGCAGATGTCGTTAAAATCTGCGACAAATATGTGCAAACTGATAATAAAATAGGGCAATAACCAGCAAACATTATTAAGTGAATCAATGTCTGACAATGCGTAATGAAAGCTATGCATAGGCTGGTGGTGGCAATGAAAGGAAAACTAAATAGTTTAGTGGCAGACTATCGTTAAGCAGTCAGTGTAATCCTGAAATACCTGTATAATGCTTGTGACCGCGCCACTACCTCCGAGTTTCTTTCGGCAGCGTTCTTTGACATCTTTGGACCAGGCTAATTCATTTAAGTAGATAGTTGAATTTTCCACGGCATCCTTATGCCACGGTTTTCAGAACCACGAAAAGCAAAGTTCTGTAGGTCTGCAAACGTAGACTTTATTAGTTTAAACGATGGACGCAGTCATTGTGCTTGGAGTTTTGTGAGCAAGAATACTTTGCCAACCTTCGCGCATATTTTTGTCCTACGGTAGGCTCTCTTGAAGATCTAGCCAGATGAAAGTGGTTTTCAGCTCGTGAATCTTTCATTTGCAGCATGGGATGTTTAATTTATCTAGGAATTTTGCATATTTTGTTGGTAAGATCAGTAAATTCTAGAGCAGAATTATGGTCAAATTGTAGCGCAACCATTCAGGGGGCTTTCATGCTGAAGAAATACTCGACTTATAAGTCTTAAAAGCGATTGGGAGCGTCTGTCTTACCGAACTCATGCTGCAAGTGTCATAGAAATACAACACTGAAACCAGTTCGTTCTCTTTTGAGACCACCGAAAGCTTAGCAAAAGATTATGCCTCGCTGTTTTCAGCAACTATTTGAAATCCTGCCTAGCTTCCAGACTCATATCAGTGTTGTGAAAGTGGCGGTAGCCTAGAATGTCAATGACTCGGTTCAGTAATGAGAACCGGCAACTTCGCCTTGTACTCTTTAATGGTCACTCAAGGTCAAAGAAAATCGGCAGTTTTAACAATTAGGGCAATAGCGAATAGCCATCTATCCCCAGCCCACCACGTTGGCGGAATCGGTACATCTATCTTTCTTCAGAATATTGTGGCCAGTAGCAAATGATGCGTTACTGGTACAGATTTATTATGATGAAAATAACTCCATTCTTTGTTTCATCGAAAATCGTTGTTGGTTGCTTACTTTTTCTTTTTATAAAGTTTATTCTCACCTCTTTATTGTAAGTCAAATCTGTTAATGTGAATCAAAAGCAGTCATCATAGTGTGTTGAAAATCACCGAAGCCATACATATTCTTATTTCTTTTTAGGATGTTTGAATTGTTTGCTTTTTCCCTAGTAGTTTTTCGTTTTAATACCCACTTTGCGAATTGCAATAAGAGGGCTGGACCTCGCTATTCTAAGAAGATAGTATAACGAACTTTCAGGTCAGTACCAGTTTATTGGTCCTAAGATTGAAAAAGAAAGGTTTATGGGAGTTGAAACAACAAATTATTAGGCTGATAGGGGAGCTCGAAAAAAGGATCGCTGAAAAATTAGGCTTGTTTCTTAACGAGTGGTTTTCCGTGTAGGTGACAGGCGTTCAAAGATAACGACAGTTGGAAAAATCGAAGCAATCTCGAAGTAGCAAAAATTATATGGATGGTGATAGGATAATCATAGTGGTGCAACCGCTCGGTGGAAGACGCGAGATTATTGACTGATTTTTGTAGTTGGATAGTTGGTCAACCCGATGGCTTTAAGCATTTAAGATTGCGAAGGCTCTAAACAAAGCCCTACCTGCACATGCAACCTCACTACTCAGTTGTTAGGTAAATGTGAATTTTGTCCAGCAACAGATAAGTGTAATTGAACGAATGTTTGATACGGGATAGAAATTCGGTTTTACGATTAGCGAAAGAAACAAATGCAAAGGTTCACGAAGACCAGGATAAACGAGGTGGTACCAAAGAGCTCAATGAGGGCTCCACATGGTAGTCGGTTTAAAATTATATTGTCATGCTAGAGATTGTTTTGAACTTGTTAAACAACGCGATTTCTGTACCTCCAATCGAGAAATCATCCGAGGTCAGGATAGAGCATTCCTTACTAGGGCGCGACAATCCTGGTCAATTTCGATAGCTGCTTGTTAATATTTGAAATAGCAATAAGGGTAATGTGAAGCCGTGCACTGGACAAATAGCTAAATAAATTAGAAAGCAAATAGCAAAATAACATTAATGTAGAACAATGGTGGATATTCTGGAATACATAGCCTTGGGGATCATCAGCATTCTTGGGAAATGGTCATGTATTGAATCCGGCACGAATGTTAAGAGAACTGAACTTTCACAACATCCGATTGGAAGAATCAGAAAGTACATTTAGATTATATGTTGCTGAATTTTTGTTCACTGAGGCCAAGTTTATTCCCCGTCAGTGCTTTCTACTAAGTCAAGAATTTCAATCCGATCACATCAAACGAAGCATGTCTAGGTCCATCATACAAAACTCATGTTTTGTTCGATCGCTTACAATCTATCTGGTTCCCAGCTACCCCATCGTTTTGATCTGGATAATTCATTTAAGGTTTCAGAATATTACGACTCAGAGTTTGCTATTTGTTAAGATTCGCGGACTTGATTTGGGTGGTATCTTTTGGTAGCAGCTTCGTAGAGTGTACGATGGCTACTGTTAATCAAGCTTAGATGGAGAACAGTCATTATGTCAAGCCAGGTCATTTACCATTGACGTCCTTCAAAAAAGAACTGATTCGCTTATCTGTTTGATTTCACGCTACCCTCCCGGTCTTATCATCCTTTTACCATGTGAACTTTATTTTCTTTTGTTTCAATGCCTGTTGTTATTCCAAACAGGAAGTGGGGAACATGAAGCGACTCCAGCAGCTTGATCTGTCCGAAAATCTCATAGATGTTTTGCCTGAAGAAGTATCTGGTCTGGTTTCTTTGGCGGATCTCAATCTCTCACAGAACAGTTTAAACTCTTTGCCCGCTGGAATTGGTAGGCATTTACCCTGCGACGTGGTCCCGTATTCTCATCTGCTCCTCTCGTTTTATTCATAATAATAATAATAATACTCAGGTCTGTTCAACTCTGTCGTTTCAATGTAGTTTCCCCTATCGAATTGATGGTGTATTCTTCTGGTACCTATTTTCCTCTGGATTAAGTGTTTATCCGAAGTCTTCGGCGGTCATATTTCAAATACAGGCAACGTTCCATTTGTTCTGCGTCCGCTCGCTATGATTTTGTTATCGGCATTGGTGACGGTTGGTTTTCCTGTAGTGGGCAGCTGTAAACCCGTATTCATTATTGTAGGAACCTCATTCTTACTGTTTTGTTTTAAGGTTGAGATCGAGAATAGTAAAGCGAAGCATTCCCAAAGCATGTTAACAGTATTTCGTTGAAGACGGAATCGGCTTTGGAACACCGGCCGCTAGATAAACGGATTTCTGTCTTTAGTATATGGGAATCGAGTTGATTTCTACTTATGTCGACAAAGTGATGCACCGTGTGACATGTTCAATTTGTATGTTGTGATATCAGAATAGATTGTTATCAGTTGATTGCATAATTCGGTATTTCGATTACTTCGCCTGAAATTTCTCAAGTCAGTTTTTACCATCAAATTTGTAAAGCTGCCTTCAGAACTGCTATTTATGTTAATCAAAATATCGATGCCTTATATTGTGAATCGACAACGCTGAGCTTTGGTATAAACACCACACTAAGACTCCTTCCTTGTTCTTCCAGGCCGTGAAACGCAGCTGGTTAAATGCATATTAGATGCAAATCGGAATCGGATTTGCAAAGGGTTGTTGCCACGACATGTCGTTCCGTCTCTAAATACAGAAGCGGTCAAAATGCCGTATTTGTGATTGTTCCTGTTAACGGGACTGTAGGACGTTGTACACTATGGTGCTAAGAAAAATCATTTAAGACTCGAGGTATTAATGTTTCTTGTCAGGTAATGTCTTTGTTTTATTAATAAAAAACACCCCGAACATGTTACCGCGCTTATTAGGGCACTCCGTTTGTTCTGCTTTGTGGCTGTTGATGTTTGCGTCTCCCGTCGTTTTTCGTCTATTCCACTCTTGATATATTTCGCTCTTCACTCCTTTCTTACTTATGTGTTTTCATTTTTCATTCATGTCGAGTCTGATTTGTTTAGTAGTAAAACTGGTGAATTACCAGGCTGGTAATTTCTTCCTTATCCTAAATATCACAAACTTTGTTCTTCAAATTTCTCGTCCTAGGTGAAATGAAAAGGTTGTGCGTTTTGAAGCTCAATCAAAATCAACTGCTAATTCTGAATTCGGCAATTGGCGGGTAGGTTTTCACTTGTGACTTCAGGCTGTTTGGGTTGGTTGTTCGATTCACAAGTATTTTGTGCTGATTAGATGACGGTGTTTAGCGCTGGATTTTCCTGCCATACGTCTTATATTCAGGCCATTGTTCACTGCTAAAATAGAAGACCAAACAAAGTGCTTGCCGCAAAACTTTTCGTCATATTTGAATATCCTACCACAATCTGTTTACAAACAAATTTCGTATGGTTACTTTGTTTGTTCATATTACTGCCTCCCTTGCATGCTTTTCCAATGAAACGAGACAGCACTTGACATTTTGTCTTTCACGTCTAAATTCCCCGTGTTTCTTTCTCTTTGCAGGTGTATTAGTCTCCAAGAGCTTTACCTAACTGAAAATTTTTTGTCAGTAAGTTTACTGGCACTCCTTTGCCTCGGCCAACTTTGACGAACTTGTTCATGTTATTTCGTACGTCGAAGTGCTTGAAACCATTCAGTTTTTCAAACCACCGTTTAACTCGTGTTTAGTTGGAATTATTGTGTAGCATTTTTGTGTAGCCAGTTTTCCTTTACAAATTCGGAATTGTCAGATTAGGGATAAACCTGATTTGTATGAAACTGCCTGCTTTTGGTTTTACCGTTACGTGAACGAAATGCCCATTCGAGCTTGTGTAATTCGGAAGACTGATATGTTATCGTCACCGTACGCTGTCTTCCTTGCACCATGTCGTGTTTGCTTCTCATCGTGCTCTTTAATCTCTAGATTGTGGATGCATTCTGTTAGTCTCATTTTTCCGTTTAGTGATCAGGTTCTGGCTCGAACAATTGGATGATCCCTGACTGTGACAAAATTTGGTTACCTTATGAGTTAGCAAATTATTCTAATAGACATTTGCACATTTCGAATGACTATATGACGAGCATTTATTAAGGTACAGAGAAGATTGATATTCCAATGCAAAGTTAAAAAGTGTGCAATCCAGCAGCTGTTTATCGGAACTGCTCAACTGGCGACCGTCTTAATTCAGTGACAGCTGACTGTGCCTCTCGGTGAAACGGAGAACGTTATTCGTTTCGACCGGTATTGTACTATATTCTCGTTTAGCTGATTCTGTCGGCTCAGCGATTACAGTTGATCCCTCACTCTTTCACTTCACCAGAGCAAGAGGATCGGGAGTACTGGGTGCCACTTGTGAGCATCGATTTCGTCGTTCACGACCATCGATCTTCCGCTTGCAATGGTCTTTATTGATGGCATAAATTTAATCGTAAGGCATTTCTATTGGACATATATGGTGTAGGCATAAATGATGTGGAAAGGTTTTTAGGCCGAAAAGGTCCCCAATACTTCAAGTGACACAGAAGCGCTTGAGGCCCCAGAATCGTAGTCTGAATAATCAATTGAGTGAAAGCTAATTACCGTTTCGGCCATTTTACAATATTGGATATCAGATGCCCCTATAACAAAGTTGCACAAAATTTTGTGAAGCTTCCAGAAACTGAAGTTCATTGCGGCTGACAATTGCTCTCGCTCTTATTCCGTCGATGTCCAAATTCTTCTTAGAGAAGAGTAAATGCATCCACTGCGTGAAACTCGTCTTTCGGCAATTATATTCGACTGTCACACTCAATATCCCAGTGAAATCATTTTGTTCAAAAATGGGGATTTTGGTGATGGATTTCCAAGTTACAGGTTGTAAGACATCGCTTCCTCATTTTTTGTCAACTAGGCACTTCCCCCTACGATTAGCACATTGGAGTCGATGTTCTTGTTGAACGTGGATCAAAACCAGCTGACTGAACTGCCACCACAGGTAAGTTCTCGTTCCAAACTGCATATTGTAAATTGAAGTGGAATTACTTTTTAAATACTCGGACGGGATGACGTCAGGAGAGCTTTACTCATGAATTTTGCAAGATAACCGCTTGGTGATTTACCACTTGGCTCGTTTTCATGGCATTTCCTTGGTAGTTGTTTATTAACCGTTTACAATTAATTATTCGGTTCGATCTAGTCCAGTCCATTCTGGCACGGTAGGGTAATGATCATAACAAGGCACGTGCGTCTCAATTGAACTTGAGAAGACATATGATTTCTGTATGTTCATTCCCGCCTGGTTTGATGGGGCACTGCGACGAGCTTGACGTGTTTCATTTCATAGGATGTCATGTTTCAATCCTTGTCGAGCTTTTCGACCCTACCAGCGCTTTGAGGGGATCTGACCGATATCTTTCAGCTTAGGGATTGTTAGGTTAAGCGGCAATATTGTGATGTTCTTTCCAAATTGGGTGGAGAAGCTCTGGTGAAATCACTTACCTCCTTGCTTCGTGATATTTGGAACGAGGAGCGTATCTCGCTGTCGTGGGGTGAGTCACTGATTATACCCATCTTCGAGAAGGGTACACGGAGTGACTGCAGCAATCATCGTGGGATTAGTTTAATTCCAATAGTTACTAAGGTGTTGGCTTCGATAATGCTGCGCCGTTTGACACCGATTCGCGAGAGTTATACCCGCGAACAACAGACCGGATTTCGGCCAGGTCGAGGTTGCATCGACCAGATATTCACTCTTCGACAGATACTCGAAACGCGCCACACGCACCCCGCCCTACGATCGTAGTCTTCCTCGACTTGAAGGGTGCTTTCGACTCCGTGGATCGGCCAGCACTACTCAGTGCTCGCCACTGGAAGGGTATGCCAACGAAGTTTGTGAACCTGTTGCGAGCATTGTACTTGCATACCTATGGTCGCGTTAGAGTATGCGGCGAACTATCAAGTTCATTCGAAACGACTAGTGACGTTCGACAAGGGTTTCTCATTTCTCCATTCCTGTTCAACTTCGTCATGGACGAGCTGATGGAAGGGGGTTTAGGAGGTCTCCGGGATGTAGGAATCGAACTGAGAAATGAAGGGAAGCTGTCTAACTTAGATTACGCAGATGATGTTGTGTGTCTACTCGAATCCGCAGACCATGCACAACGCGCACTAGTCGGTCGTTCGTTTTGGTATGTGCTTTGCACCTTCAAAGTGCAAAGTGTCGTTGTAGGATTGGTTGACAGTAGTGCCGAAATTGATACTGGATGGAGAGGAACTAACGATTGTGGACTGTGTCATCTATCTTGGTAGCTGCGTGTCGAACGATGATAGCTGAGCAGTATAGGTAAACACGGGTATATCGAAGGCTCAAGCAACTTACGCTGGACTGAAGCACTTGTCGCGTGGGCCTGATATTTCACGGAAGTTGAAAGGTCGTGTGTACTGTGCCACAGTGCACTCAGTTCTGTTGTACGATTGTAAGACATGGAGTATTCGTGTGGGAGATGTTCGTCGGTTAGAGTTTTTCGACCACCGGTGTCTATTTAGTATGTCTAATACTCGTCTACCATATCGTGCCCTCTTTTGGATTCCTCCCAATGAATGGAAGAAGTCTTGCGGAGGTCAACAGATGACGTGACAACGCGGGATGAGAAACTGCTCAGCGGACTTAAGCGAAGTAGGTTTCTCACGTCTTGTTGGTTGGGATCTGAAAGACTCGTCAACTAGCTGGCCTCGGACGCTGAAGGATATAGGGCAATGAACAGGAATGCGTTTGTACAGTTAGACTTCGTTGCGTGTCGGCTGCAGCGGAATCTTATCCTTTCCTGCCAGGGCAGGTCTAGCTCCTTTTCCCCTTGGATATTCGCCCTTTTTATAGAAGCTTTTATCTTTGGGGAAAGACGGCGGCCAGCGAGATTCGCCTTGCTGTTTAACGCTGAACGATGATGATGATGATGATGATTGTGATGTATGATCGAGCCTTGAGCATTTTCAGGCCGGTTTCTTAACAAAGCGCGCAGCTTATACATGTAATTTTATGTTATCCTCAATGCGTAGCTTTAGAGGTACGTAGTTGACAGTGATTTAAGTTCCGAGCTTTTCTTCCAGTCATCCTGCCATGGTTTCAGTGTTTTTCACTCTTCAGTGGATTTTTAAAAATCTCTTGTTCTGATCACTAAATAATAACGTTAGCTATGCTCGATAATCTTGTGTACTTGTTGTCTTATGCATTTAATCGTCGCATCCATTTTTGCATATCCTACAACTTGTTTTTTATCCTCTGTTTGTCAAAGTTGCATTCATGTTATTTCTCACGGCCTTCCTATACTTCACTGCAGATTGGAGACTGCACATCATTGAATATACTGTCTCTGCGGGAGAACTTGCTTCGTCGGCTGCCCAGCGAAATTGGCAATTGTAATAGACTACGTGTTCTTGACGTGTCCGGAAACAGGTATTTCTTCGCCATGCTATGTTCCCGTTAGCAGAAGTGCCTTATCTGTTTTTTTTGTTTGCCAGTGAAGCATTCTCCTGTAAAGTAACTATCAAAGCAGTAATTGTGGAGACGTAATCCATAAGCTGAAAAAATATTGTACTGGTCGAATTTATCATTGTCGCCTCTACGAAAATAGAAGACTCAGTTCACTAAATCACTTCACTGTTTCCGCCTCAGTGTGAATTTGGTAAAAATTTGCGGATGCTACCTTCGAAAATCTGTTTATACTTTGTCAATCTTTTCTCAATTAGAAAATGTTGCTCCCTTTCTGCGCTGCTGCATGAGCGTCGTAAACTTATACTTCTCGATCAGAACAATATTTAGATGATGAGCTTAAATGAAGCGTGTCAATAGATCTAGTGTGATAACTATATCAATACTAACACACAGATGTACTGTCGAAGTTGGCTAACGGGAGTTTGATTGAAATTACTGCTTCGACATCCTTTATCTCTAAAATTGTTTGCCCTAGGTAAGTGCGGAAAAATTTGCAAAACTAAAAAGCCGTTAACACTGAAAACCAAGCTGATTTAGCGCCAATCACGATGCAAGGGGCATTAGCGTACAGGTTATCGGCCTGCGCATAAGATGAAAAACGGAGCAATGTTTTGTTTTCACAATGGTTATAGTTTTACAACGAATATCTTTGAACGCTCTGTAAACTATTTCTCAGTAATGACAATAGGTCTGTGTCCGATCGATTCTATTGCTTCCATCATGAAGGGTCAATCTTTCACTATATGTCGATGTTTGTTATTGCTTTTTTGACGGCTTACATGTGATTCCATTTGTGTTCTCCCTGTTTGCAGACTTCAGCGACTCCCATTAAGCCTTGCTCGCTGTCCACTCACTGCCCTGTGGTTATTCCCAAATCAATCCCAGCCGGTCGTCACACTTCAGCGTGATTTAGACGAGGTGACTAACGAAGAGTTTCTCACCTGCTATCTGTTGCCGCAAGACCAACTTGATTCGCAAACTGAATTGGGTACGGTTGTATAGTAGTTGTCTTTTATTATCTCTCCACACGACGGTATTTTAGCTCACAATTGCCTTATGAAAGTGTAATGCTCGATTGGGATATCGATATCCGTACTAGTTATTCCATCGAACAATCACAGTTTACCAACGTGATTCCTTGTTATATCTCCTGACTTGTTTGAATAATACGATAGCGAGCTATGGCAAGAACCTACAATTATTTGATCGCAACTCACAGTTCCCAGAAATCGGTCGTTCAGTTTCAGTACATTTCAGTTTTTGAAACCTCAAAATACTCAGGCACGTTTTGATCTAATTTACTATTAGTGACGTGTTCAAAGTTTGTACTTGGAGGCTCAGGGATTGTGAGAGGTAGCTAGATAATCCCAGAATTTGGCTACTAATTGTGAGGTAAACACATGGTAGTATGTAGATGTTGATTAAAGGAATCGATTATGACAAAATAAATCTTGAAGGTTTACTCTTGACTTTCCCCTAATTTTCCAATGAGATTCGCGCTTTTGTTTGATTTTGGTCTGGATGACCGCCGATGAGGTTAATGGTTACCATGACTCCCGTGAATCATCCTGCAGTTATTGGCCTTTTGACTCAGTGCATCTTGATTCCTTTTCGGTAACCGATGCTCTGCTTTTTTTGTCTGGTCTAGAAGTTTTTCATCAGGTTTATACGATCTCTGAAGAGTAATCGACTTGTGTTCATCCGCCTGTCCATCAAAAATCGGGTGTGGCCATTGAGCTTCAGCAAAAACCGCACAAAAACTAGTGCACGGTTTCATTCGATGTACGTGGTCCGGTACGATCTACAGTTCTGGACAGAACCGCATCAACGGTGGCTTACTGCGATACGGTCTATCTGACTCCGATTACCTGTCAAGTTAGAACTCCATGCCATACCGCTGTGCGACGCGAACTGTGTCGGAAATTCGTAATAGACAGAATTGGAGAAGTCTTTCACCGCTATCCATTCGCTGAGTAGGAAAGGCGCACCACCCATCTAAATAGCCTTCCGACCCACTACGTGTGCATCAAAATCACCTGCCACCACCACCACCACCACCACCACAATATCAGAGCGTTTGCTCTTCCGAACAAGAGTGACGAAGTCATCATAGAACTCATCATTTTCAATGTCAGCGTCACATTCCGTTGGAGCGTATGCTGAGACGACTGAACTTAACATAAAACTATCCTGACGAACGCCGACTGATCCCTCCAGCCTCATGGCGCACAAGCGACTGTTGACTGGGATCCAGTCTAAAAGGGCTACTTTAACCTTTTCACTTAAGACTACCTACACCGCGTTGAGCCACAGCTTGAGCTACTTCACCTCTTGAGGTGCACGGGAAATATCTTCGTGCAATATTAGGTGCAGTTATTTGAATTACTCTACTCGAATCCTGAACTCGTGTTTCGCTCACGCAGCAGACATCAATCGAAAGTGAGTCTACTGTCAGAGCTAAATATGCCTACTGGCCTGTTGCATGAAAATTCGCACACTGAAGGAACCGAGATTCAGAGGCTGACGAGGCTTGAGAAAATGTGCGCTAGCAGACTGAAAATCATTAACTACACTACTTGATAATGAACCGTTGGGAGTATCCGGCGTGTTATCAATGGGGACATTATAGGTAGGTAGAGCGGGCAGAGAGATTGGGTTGGAGGCAGAAGAGATAGGTTGAATAAAAGAGAGGGAACTGTGAACAGTAGCATACTTAGTGCAACCCGCCCCCTCCCCGCTCGATGCAATGGGCAGCGCGGTCCTGAGTAGCTTGTTCGACGACTAATGATGCAATATGGGATTCTCTGTAGATGCGTAACCAACGGGAAATGGTGAACAGGTGCTGCTGGGACTCCAGCTGCTAAGCAGAAGAACGACTAGGGTTCTCAAGCAAAGCCTTTGATTCTGACAAGAACCTGACCAAGGCAGTGGGGTGTGGCTGAGTGGAACTCCGTCTACTTGGATCAACTATTCTTTTACTTATTTTTTCCGACTTAGCTACCAGTGCAGACCAACTCCAACCTGACGAGCCAGCAGAGTACTTCTACCTATTGACCTTTCAGGCATGACTGGCTCTTCGGCTTCAGATGGTCTATTCTGTAAAGCTTTTTCGTTCATGGAGGCACGCAAGCTGTCACATAACGTCAAGGCGCAATCATTTCGACAGAGTATGTTTGTACAAGATTATTGTTTGCAATGAAATGAGCTGGTCCTTTCTTCTAGTTCTGGTTTCCGGTTCTCCCCTTTGTAATGAATCTTTTTTGGCTCTTTTAACTATATTCATGCACGGATGATGTAATTAAAAAAATGAACTTATTCCGCTCTGAGGCAGCCGTAGTGCTGTGATCCCTGTTTTATTTCGGTGTATAAGTTATAATGATTCGCCTCAGTATCTTGGCTTTTGCTGATGTTTTTCATCTTTATTTAAGTGGATAACCGAAAGCGACTAGTTTGGCGTATGTTTCAAGCTAAGCGCTTGCTAAACTATGTATCACTTCAGGGCTGATTGATTGCTTGCTTACAGATCCAACAATGTCACCGTCCGAATTAGCCAGTCTAACGGGTGTCCCACCTACGACTGGGCCGACTAACCTGAATGACCCTGATGCGATTGCTGTGGAGACAAACTATGCCTACGAACCAGCTATGCCAGACGTACAGTCTCCGACACACCCCACTGGAAATTGGCCTGCCCCAATAGAGGCCAGATGTGCACGTCCGGAAAGTCTGACTTCATCTACACCAAGCAGCATGATTCTCTCGCCTCCCTTGAGTCCCAGTGGGGCGCACCTCTCGGGTGGTGATCGTTTAGGTTCACCGACAAGTCGTCAATCCGGTTCCGTTTCTCCTCGGGCATCCTTGACAAATCAAGCTGGTGAATGGGATTCCGGTTCGTCACGGGTCCACTTCAACAAGCACGATGAATCGGTTAGTTTGTTTCTGAATTTCAGAGCGCGCAACCATTTGACGTAGACACTATTTAAGACAGAGAAGTCTTATTGTCATAATCTAATAATCTGCTTGGAGCTAATATTAAAAATTTCAACCAAAGTTATCAGGATCAGTACTACAGTTCTCCACCAGATATCCTCTGACCACAATTACTCCTGCTGGCAACTTTAATTCGTCCGTTGGATTCCCTTATTTCCTGTAACATGGTCAAGTCTAATGAATAATGGAAATTTCTTTACTCTCAGTTGTTTTGATTCAGCGTTCTCAAGCCATATGTTCATCTTTGCTGTCTGCGATATATCGAATTGTTCACGGTTTTCAGACAACGATTTACCAATGCAAACCCTGACTCACCATGATTGGCGGACGTATAACGGTGCAAATCTTATTCACAATAGAATTTCAAGTTCAGGTAACCCTATATTATTGCGTTTGCCTTAGATGTACTCGAAGAACAGCGGGTTGTTTTATTGGCTCGGTCGCAGAAATTCTGATTAAGACGAAAGTAGTGCTGAAGCGGTTGTTATCCCCCACGTGTTTAGTTTTCTGTGTGCTTATTCTTGGGCACTATCATTACCATTCGTAATTATTCGAGACTTTTAACAGTTGATGAAATTGCCCTGTATTGTTTTATCGTACTTTTTAGAGAGAGAAATCATCAACCAAAGGTTTCCCCAAGACACGTCATCCACGATTCTCAAAGAAGCCCTCAGACTATCAGGTAAACAGCCCAGTTAGCAGCCCATGCTCGGTTGGCATGCCAGCTATCTTTTTTTCCTTTATCTGAACTAATTAGGGGCTCATTTTATCCCATGCGTGTTACACAATTGGTGGCGTCACCTGTGACGAAAGATATTTGAAGCCGTAAGTTTGAACTTTTAGGGGCTGAAGGATCCCATATTGAAGAGTAAAATGGCTTAATAGGTTAAAAGGGCCTCGAAAATGAATCATTGCGATTAGGGATCCGTATGAAAATAGTAAAACCTGCTCAAGACGCGAAGTTGAAATAGTATGCTCCTGGGAATAAGATAACTGCAACGTCTCTAGGACTGTGAGGTCTATAAACAGTGCTCTTTCTAAGAGGGGACCGTGTCGCGGGTTTGGTATACGCCGCCATCTTGATTTAGATCGTTTAACTGTTGCCGCTACCTGATACGCATAATGGCGTTACCTTATACGCATAAACTGAAAACTATGAAAATGAGATTGAGTCGAACTGAATAAGGTTCCAATGAGTCAATGGTTTCAGTGTGCGTATGGCGAACACTCGTCTACCATATCACGCCCTCTTTTGGATTCCTCCCAAGGGACGGAAGAAGCCATGTGAAGGTCAATAGATGACGGCGATAATGGTATATGGTCTCTTTCACGCAAAAGCGTTCTGGTATGGTTTGAGGCATGCAAGTGTGGAAAACTTTATTATCTGGTTAATTCATGTGCTTCTTACTGCCATCTACACATTTTCCCGAGATAACCATTGGTCACCAGAGGTAAAGGTGGTAGTTTTAATGATGATTGTAATTTCTTAGTATTGAATTCACCACAAAGCTTCGTGTACTGGCTGTTGCTCTGCTTTTTAAACGCTCACACGTCCTGTATTCTTCTGTTCACATAGTTATTTTGTCATGCCTTAGTTAACGTCGAAATACATTTTTGTCATCCACGTGCATCCTACGCAAATGTAAGCAGTTGTGAATATCCTAAGCTATTCTACATCCAAACGATACTTGTGAGTACACGACCCCACATAGTTGTTTCTAACTTTAGTGTGCAACGAACGGCTGTCTGAAGGCCGGAGCAAAGGACGCATCAATACCTTCTTTCGAAACTTTGATTTTGAAAGTTTGAGCAGCTTTACTTTGGGATATTACGTTTTTCATCGTGCATATGTAACAGTCTGTTTCTCTTTTCTTATTGTTTTTTCTATTAGAATGATCGTAACTCATTTGACGAATCCCGAGCATCCGTGGTGCATAGTCCAAAAGAATCGCTATCGGACGTCCCCGTATCCACCGAATTGCGTGGCGCATTTGAAAGTACCGTTAACGGGGTGAAATACGTTGGTGGATCGGCTAAACCAGTCACGATGGCAAATGTTTCACCTTCCGCTCATCCGGCGGCTCGTGAATCTTGGCATCTTTCAGATGGCTCAGTGGTTACATCCCCATCTGCCCAACATCGTATAACCCCTTCACCTACCGGGCACTGTTCTCCGCTTCCAGTCGAGTCAGCCGACAATCCAGAGACCCATATTGGACCAGTCGTATCTACGACGCCACATGTTAAGTAAGTATGTGTAGCTGCACTCAGAAGCAGATTGGATTAATAGTCAGGAGTTACTTGTTTATAAGATTCAAAGTATCTAATGTTGCTCCTGACTAGGGATTCTTAGATTAATCGCATTTGCGCCCCGAGGACAGATATCGTTGTAACCATTGAACTCATGGTATCTTATAATTTTTTGTTCTATCCTTTCGTTCCTTTTTGGTTTTCGTTTTCGAGTATTTAGAGTAACGGTCAGATGCGCCCTCTTTGATGCAAATTCAGTAGGTGGTACTTTTTATGTTATCTCGACATTAGGAGCAGATCGTGGTTAATTGCGTTTCTTCGTGATATCATATGATGTTTGCTTGAAAAATTCATATTCAGTCGCAGAATATTTCTGATTCAGCGTTATTCTGGCATACCGTGTGCGGTTTAAACCAGCCAACTTTAACGGCTACACTAGCCTTTCATGCATGGTCCAAGTCTGGAGACTGTCGGAGCGGTGAGTTGGTGGCATTGTCTCCTTAACAAAGGATCTTCGAATTTGTTGTTAAATTTTGGTTTGGCAGATTTGACAAATACGAAGTTAATCCAAATCCAGGGGGTCTTCACCCTTCATCCTTGGTGGTATTCCCATTCAGAAACGAAAACCACTCATATGGTGCGTGCTTTGCCAAGCCGCAAGGCCACGCCGGGGATATTCCGACCTCTCATTCAAATATCACTGGTTACTCACTCAAAGCATTTATGAATATGCCGTCCAGCGTATTGAACGTCTCGTAATTCAACTTCCAAAACAGCATTTCTCGCGCAGGAAATCTTAGTTTGGGAACTCAGTCGGTAAAAAGAAAAGAAAAACAATTGGTCTGATCAGAGAAGCTTCCACTCGGCCACCTTCGCTGTTTGGTCCTGCTTAACAGCTGGACTCCCTTGGAGTACTTGTTGACCATTTCAATGAATTACAAAAAGAGGACGAATTCCTTATTGCATCGGTCTTCGCATAGGGCAGTCGGGATCGCGTTTCCCAGTGCTTCGAGGAATTTAAGTTTGCTATTGCTCCGAGTTTTCATGCTGGGTTAACACGCCACTGACTTTTGCGTCGGATTTTCGAACCAAAGACTGCGGTTAAGTTTCCAAGGGAAAACACCCTCTGCTATATGCGCAGCCCCAAAGTACTGTTTTCTCGGATGTCTCCAGCGCTTTTTCCACTGGGAATCCTATCAACTTCGTTAATTTATAAGAACCATTTGAGATGTCACGAATGATTGCCTCTCGGTGGGTATAGTTGATGGTAATGCTAGCGGAATAGCATGAGGTAAATTAAACGCGCTACTCAAGCCTAAATATTTACTTCACTTGGTTGCCTTTGACGTTCGCTAACTGAACGAGACAGGACAACAAACTGCACCCACCGGTTGCAACCGGCTGCGCTTTGGTGCAAGGTTAATTACTGCAAAAACCGGATTGAAGAGAACTCCCCCAGCTAGAACTCTTGTAACTTTTGAAATAGGTTTATGATGCGTCTCCAAAACGTGCACGTAATACTCTGTTTCGTAGGCCAGATGAAATCTGTTTCTCTCGCTTTACTGTTTGCATGTCCGTTGGTTTGGTTTCTAGTCCTCGTAGTCAGACTGACATTGGGATCGCTTCGAGCGTCTGTGTAATTCGGTTGGCCGGTTTTGTATATACCAGCAGAAGTCAACTGAGTCATCGTAGACCGTTCGGCGTCCCGGCCCTCCCAAGGCCACATGCCTTCTGTCTGAACTTGTCCCGACTACTTGAACGTTATGTTATGGTCGTTACTGGCGATTTTAACTCCAAAATGGACTACTTAGTGGAGACAGGACGGTACATCAAAGGCCCATTTGCTGTTTAGGCTGGTCGCCTAGACGTCCGTGTCCGCCTTATCCAAAGTTGTTCCGGCTTCAGACTGTTTCTGACGAATACTGACTCTTACCACAGACGACTGCATTTGTTCACCTTGGCCCCTTCTCCTTCATAGCGTTGGACTCAAATTGATTGGTTGGCAGTCAGTCACCGGTGTCGAAGATCAGTCGGAGTTTTGCGATCATTCTGGTACTCATATTGCGCCCTGGTCCGTGCTTGCTTTTTTTATGCTTAGTCTGTGATCACACACCAATACAAAACCACGCTGCCTTCGCAACTGTTCTTGGATGAAAACCACCGATTTCATTATGACTGTCAACTCGGCGAAATCCACAGCTTCCGAGCTAAATTTTCGCATCCGAAATAGTTCTGCATCCCTGTAGTTTTATGTTGTCTCGGTTTTTCGTTCACTGTTATTCGATGCTACGAGGTAGCATCCAAAGCCGTAGCACGTTCATCCCACGTTAGTGTTCGTGCAAAGTGAACTAAACCTGGGATTGCGAACAGATTGAAGAAGCCCTACAGGGACCGACAAATGCCGCGCAGGATTCCAAATGATGGGGGCCTCATAAACCTAAGATATCTTCGAGGTCGGTTGCTTCGTTAGATGCCTGCAGATCATCACCTCCAGTTATTACATACGGCATGAGGCACAAGGCCCTGAGACGTCAGTTGATCAGGAACCTTACTGGTGCCGGCGTTCGGTGGTGAGTCAGGAACTGTAATGAATTTGCGAACATTGCGTCTATAGCTAACAGTTGTAATCTTTATCGATTGATTAGCAGTACGGGTCCACGAAAACTGAACGTAGTTGAATTGATCGAGGGATCCGACAGCATGCTGGTCACTCCCGGAGACACCGTCGAGAGCGTTGAGCGCAGAACTTTAGGGGGAAGTTTTGTTGGACCACTGTCACACTGGTGCTTCCTGATGACCTCGATTTCCGACGGAGGATTAGTATCCCCTGAATTATTTCACTTAGGTACCAAATCATATAGTGTCTTTTTCGGGAATGACTATTTGGATAATCGGTGTTCTCTGAGGCAGGTATTGGTTTGGTGCTTGGTTTAAGGTTGTGAGCACCCTAACCAAAGGTCTATACCTATTAGGTCGAGTTAAGTTACCCAGTTGGGATTTGTAAGTCCCTCCAGCACTGTGGTTAGAGACCTTGGTCAGCAAAGCTGAATGCCATAGTAGATGGTCTTTATGCTTTCGGATGTTTCTGCTTCTTCCGAGTTCTGATCTGCTTTTTATTCACTGTTGTTCAGTACTGCTGGGTTGCGGCGAAACCATAACATTATTCTTTCATCAATGTTCACAATCAAAAGTAGGTGGAAACGGCCCATTATTGATGTCAGAATTGTGATATCAGTGTTGTCTCAAGTACTTAGCTGTCTGCCTCGCAGTTGAGGGAGAATATTAAACTTTTGAGCACCGTTCTCTTTTTTGCGATGATTCTTCGCCAAGGTGATCTGTCAAGATTGAATGCACATCTTTTGACCTGGAGGTGTAGAATACTGGCTGAGTTGTTGTGAAACTGATTCCTCCTACTACAGGAACGGCTGAGTGGTACGGAAGGCATTTTTATTTCGACCGTTAAAGCTTGCCAGGTCATCGTATTTGACGTGTAACGTCGACACAGATCTGTTCGGGTTTCGATTGGTTCGAGGTAGCTTTGGCACCCTCGTGGATCCTGGTTTTACGTCAAATCCATTGCACGGTATAGCTATTTTGTGGACCTCTTATATGGTTCAGAGTCAATTTTTTTGAGAATAGACGATACACCTGGTTCTTGGGCACAGGTGCAATTGTCGTACTACTGAAGTATGACTTAAGTGTCATTTCAACAGGGCCACGGTTGGGCGTAGTTCGATCATTTTCAGACCTCAGTCGTAGAAGCAATCGCCGTGTGTAAACAGCTTAAGGTGGTCGGAGCATCTCTTGCTGGGGTCTCAATCAGCTTACTGAGTACACGCTACCCTTTGATCTGGTAGTTATTGGACATTAAAGATGTCCATTCTAGGATTTGAAACTTTAGTTAAAATCCGCGAGATCTTCCCTGAGGATGACTGAAACACTGGATAATTTGGCCAACTAACCCCATTCACCAGTATCCCAACATTCAAACTTTTCCTTTCTGCGTGTTGTTTCACTCATAATTTTCTCTTTGCTCGTTATTCTTCAATTTATTTCGCCCTCGACTGTGTTGCCGCGGAGCTGATGGCTCTAAGAACGGAACTGAAGCAAGTGGTATGATCGCTGTTTCTGAGTTAGTTTGGTCTGTTTTCCGGCAATAGGAATGTCCGTGAAACATTGGTAACTTTTTTACCCGGGCGTGTTTGGTGTTCAGGCCTCGCAAGAATGCTTTTCACTTGTGTACCACTCCCAGTTTGGTCGTTTCGACCGCCTCGCCCACGGCTGTAGATCGCAGTTCACTCTCAACACCGAAGGCTTCCAGTTCCCGCCTCGCTTCATCACATGATACATCCGTTCCCGTAATGCGAGCTTCTCCTGTCCAACCAGCAACCGATGGGGATAGCGGTGGTTCACAACATCGCCTGGACGTAAATTCCACCGCAGACGAGGACGCGTATAGTAGTGGGGGGGTGAGTTCAAGAAAGCTGTTTTTTCCTAGCCTTCTGGTTCATCATTTCTTCATGTTCGTTTTTGTTTTGTTATCGATTTCCTTGTTCGTCAGAAGTCTTTGTCGTGATAGTGTGACTGAAGTGCAGCATTTGTGTGTCCAAAAGTCTGTATAATAAAATACAAATGTATGATATGTGCGATGATGAATTTCCCACAAGAATAAGCCAACACGTTTATACAAGCTGTCAGTCGGCTAGTGGGAACTTCTCTCTAATTACTCATGAAATTGCATATACATGATTTTCATGCAAATCTTGAGCAAGCTCAGTGGTGAGAAAGAACCTGATTAAACTTGCTCGGAACTGATCCACAGGAGGTGCAGTGCTGTTCGATCAGTGGCCCCTCGGCACTAACAAATTGGTACGAAACTTACGTCAAAAAACAATATTGTAAGGTTGATTCATTTACCTCCCGTTCACTGAATTCAGTGCTCATGTAATGGACAACGAATAAGCAGTCTACACCATTTGACACTATAACCACAGTAACGAATGCAGACGTGTAAAAAACAGCTTTGCCAGAATCCACCCCACTTGAAATTAAATCGTTACTTTTGGAAAATTCCATCGTGCGGTAATGCTGAATTTTTCATGATTCTTTTTTCCTGAGGCGGCATTCCCAAGTCAGACGCAGTTAATTCCTCGGCATTTCCCTTCAGATGTTTCCTGTTCGAGTAGACATTTGCAGCCAGTCGCCAGGTTCAACGGAATAGTTTCAGTTGAATAATTGTTTTCTGAACAATTGGATTTCGGGTCATTTATGAATGGTCATCACTCACTTAAATAGCGTCGAAACCAGATGAAAGTGTTGCATGTGATTGAGTTGTTCAGAATTTTCTGATTTTCGCCACTTTCATTGACTATGTCAGGGTAGCATTCCACGTTCCATACAGCCCTGAAAGTCGCGGTACTTCTCCGTAATTCGCTTCAACAAAGTTTTCCAAGCCAAACATCTGAATAGATGTCAACGAATCGGGCCTCATCAACCCGATGCCCAAGGTAACCCTACGAATCTCTCAGTATGGTCGATGTAAGCGCCTCAAACTCATTTTATGCACTACTCCCAAATAACTATTCTTATCAAACTGTCTTCCAAAAATTGCTTGCCCATTATCTCATTGTGGTTGCCAAGTTTTCCTTAAAGAGTGGGGACGAAGATAAATGCCCGGCGTTGTCCTCCGGTTGACTGGTCTTTGCTAGTTAGTCCACGGAGTTGGTTAAATCACAATCTGTGTAAGGTTCAAGCGACACTATATTCGCTCTCAACGTTTGAATAAGGCTACTAGTCACCTCTATCCAGAGAATTACGAGACTTCCATTTTCTCCTGATACCTTGTGGTTTTAAACGCTTGATCAAAGGCTCGAGAAAGTTATCTAGGTCAACATTATCCCTCGGGGTCCACAGAAGGACGATGGGAGTCCACCATCGAACCACGGGCTTTCAAGGACAACCGATGACATGCAGTTGAATGGAGTAGGCAACACGTATAGTAAACTTTACGTAGTTTTCGTCTGGGTTTTCGTCTTAGGTTTTCTATTTAGGCTTCTAGTATCCCCAAGGTACAATAAGGCATCAACAAGTGTCATGAATTTGTTTACAGGTCTCCTATATTGTTTCGGTTTGTAGACTGTAATAAGACCAGTTAATCATCAATGACTAGTTGTTTAGGTAGACCAGTCTGAACTTAAAAATTAAAATTCTACCGGAGTACGAAACTTTCATGTGCGTTTTTGGAAGGGTCTTGGGATTTATTGTAGTTTGCATTCATTGACCATCATTGCCATCAGCAAGGCAAACCTCAGTGACCGCCGTCTTTTCCCCAAAGATAAAAAGTGAATTGATCTAGCCTTGTTCACCGTGGTTGGCTTGTAGTGCGTCAGGTTTGGGACGCATGGTGGATTAAATGAAATATCCAGTGAATGTCTAGCTTATTTACTCAGTCGATAATACTGGAGCTTTCGGCATGTTGCTGAGAAGAATGCAGTTTAGAGTATGCCTTTATATACATATATATATATATATATGTAATCGTCGCTTTGGGAATCTCGTGGACCACAACTTGGTAGTTCAACTGCACGTACACGAGCCGATCCACTAGTTCAAATCTTTACACTTTTCTGTCATGCCACTGACTGACCACCTCGGCATATCTCGGAGCACATCTTGCAGCGAACCACCTCCGTCGCTGTTTTGGGCTTCTCCTTCAACCATTTCCTGTGGCTATTTGTGTTCCGTAAATTTCACTATTTGCCTTCATCTTCTTACGTTTATTCAACAGCGATCCATCCGAATCCTCAAACCCAATCCCTCCCCTGACTAATGAAGCCACTCCGTTGTTCTCTTATCGTATTCCTCGCTACGCAAATACTAACATGGGTTGTGGCTGTTGTGTCAGCAGTGCATACTTAGATTCTGATCTTGAACGTATCTCCTGTTTTTTATCAGCCATGTCCCATTTAATGCACCTAGAGTCTCCACTGTCAGTTTCCTCCCCCAACGTTTATCTTTTAATTCCGCTGAGTTGAGCTCCACAGACTGTTTCTCTTCTGGGTGTAGCTGTTAGTTCTTCGTTCTATTAGCTCTCAATATCTCGGCTCGCTTATCGGGCTGCGCGCTGAGTTTGTTTGCAACACGCCAGATTTCCTATTCCACCTCATTTTCTGTTATACATTTCACTTTCTGCGAGCAATGACCGTGCAACAGCATGCTCCGGTTTTGGTTGCTGCCCCACAGTACCGTTTGCTCCGAAACGAAAACGAACAAGAAATAATGAAAGATCGTCTGCAAAATAATAAGTTGAAGGACTGTTTGCAGGAGGAACGATTTGAAAAGCAAGAACGCCATTGATGACGGCATGAAGCCATATCATCTGTTGTCTGCAACTATCGTCCGACGGAATTTTGTGGACCCCAGCCCGGTTATGTAACTGCATCCACGCGGGCCATTCCACCGGTTAAGACTTCTATGTCATTCGCTTATCGTTCTAGCCTCAACACTGAGCTGTTTAATACTTTTGAGATGTTATTATCAGAAAATTCAGAAAGAAAATCGATTCCAGGATTCCGTAGGATTTCTTTTCACAGTTACGATAACACAAACCACTTTGTGTTTTTGCGGTGGCGATGCGATGCCGTCGTACTTCATGACGATGACCAAATCAAGTCTGCATTGTCCGTTCATGCGTAGTACACGTCAGATTTTTACGCACTTCGATTTTGTCTCGTTTAGTCAATAAGGAGAATATTTTATTTCCTCTCTTCCTCCTTTCCTGTCCACAGGAAGAAATATGCGTCATCTCTCGGCGTGTCGGCTTCACGGACGATGTTGAAGACAACGAGGAGAAATCCACTCAAAAGTTAATTCGTCGAGACACTCCTCACTACACTAAGCGCGCACGTATCCAGTCAAAGACTGCTGATGGAGGTAATGAAAACTGCTTGATAATTTGGATTTCAAATGCAGTCTTTCACTGCTATGACATCTTCAATGTGCGCGCTTACTGCTGGTGCTGTTCAGACTTGATGTGATTTTTTCTAATTTCCCAAGCAATGATTAACCGTATACTGCGTAAGTGGCCATTGCATCTGGTGGCCGCACCACAATTTGTGACATATCTAGCTCTTCTTAGTGCTTTCTCAATCTAGAGTTTAGAATTCCTACTGGCCTAAAAAATGTTAGCCTATTGAAAAATAAACACGCACGTGAAACTGTTATACTCGTCCATAAATGAATGTGCAAATCATAACTAAGGCCAATCTGGTTGTCGTTCAGGTAAAAACGAAAAAAAACCATAAGAATATCTGTTGGCACCAGGAGTAAACTGAATTCACCACCATATCCCTCAATCTGCAACCTGGTAAGCCAAGCAATGCCATCCCGCCCTACAGAGAGAAAATGAAAATATCACACATGTGTAAAGGAAACGCGAGCAAGATAACTCATTTTACATGGTCGTTTTTGATGCACTAGTTTCCGTTCAGACGACAAGAAATTCCATTCGAGAATTGAGGAATACGAATTCCCAAAATAAATTGACGATAGCAAGGTATTTTATTCACCGTTATTTGACGACTCATCTGTTTCATGGATGAATTCGTGAGGTTCTGCAAAAATAAGGTATTAATGCAAAGCAGCATTGAAACATGAATTATGCGGTTATTTATTTGTCGGTTGCTTTCCATGATCTTTTGAGCAGTTGACAGTGAAGAAGCCGTGATGAAGATACTGGAGAAGTACCGTGCATCGGCCGCCTCAAGCCAACTTCTTGCTGATTTACCGAATTCCGAAGTGAGTGACCCCATAAACGTGAGTTTCCACGCTTCTGCATCACTAAATCATTACTTTTCATATTTCACGTTCGGAATACCTCCTTATTTGAACTCTTTTATTGTCTTCCGCAATTTGGAGTGCCTTTTGTAGCGTATAGATTCGGAGGCGTTTTTATGTATTTTTCAAAGAATCCCTAAGTTTTCTGGTCACCTTTTCTATCAGTTAAGATGTTTGGTTTAGGTGATTTCTTGTATTTTTTTTCTTTCTTCCCGTATAGATGAGTGGAGCTTTAAAAATTCTGGCAACGGCGGTCGCGGCAAGCCCATCTACAGTGGACTCTGCGAAACATCGTGTCAATCGAACTCATAAGTTGACGGTTCATATACATCGCCAACCTGGTGCAGGATTGGGCCTCAGTATTGCAGGTGGGGTGGGTTCTGTTCCTTTTCAAGGTTCGGACCATGGAATTTTCGTCAGTCGCCTGAATCCAACCGGGCTGGCGTACACTTCGGGACTTCGATTGAATGACAAATTGCTTGAGGTGAGAGACCCGGTTGTTTTCCGACGAGTAAAAAATCCGATTTCCTAAATTTACACAACTCTACGTTGGTGACATCCGCTTTTTAAATCGCTGTTTTTGTCGATCTAAGTTCCAGTTTTTCGTTTGCGTCAACTATCTTCACTGTAATTCACAAATTGCTCGCTATGTATCTGGGTCTTGCAATTTCTTCTAAATTTCTGTCTAGTAATCGAATGCCATTTTGTCGGTGTTTGACACTGAAGCCCAGTGGCTTAGAATCACAATCTCAGCAGTTCAGCTATGGTCGCTAGCCTGAAGATAATGAACTGCTGGTCCACAGCGGACTTGGGATTCTAATCTCTTGCCTTTAAAGTGGACGACGCCTACACATTTAATCATCGTCGGTCGTGGATATATTATCCTACACCGTCCTCATATTTGGACATATAGGCTTGAATTGATGATATGGCGGGTTCAAACAAAAGTACTTGCTGTCAATCCGAGCTAAAATCACCCTTTTAAATCGAAGTGAACATACTTAAGGAAAAGGATTGTACAGTTGCGAATTGATTACGACTGAGGTTTCTTTTTGTCTCATAATCAAGCGGCACAGTTCACGTTAGTCTTGCATTATCTGTTCATGTAGGACGATGGTGTAAATCTTACTTAATCCATATTTTGATGCAATTACCACTATTAATGTGACTGTGCTTACTCGTGAATGCAATTGGCGTTTGTTACCACGTCACCTGACCTCTTGCTCATTCTGCCTACCTGGTAAAGTGGGGTGAAAACTGGCGGATTTGTCTGTTAGGATCCGAAGGAACGGACACCTGAACATCGCTGTCACCACTTGTGCCACTCTGTGGTTTTTTGTACCGGTGGTTTCACAGTTTGGTCGATTAAAGGATAAAAACAAGCGTAAATTTACTTGAAACTTTTTCATCTTGTTTATCTCCATTTTGCTTGTTTGCTTCTCGCATTTATTTGTTTGACTATCGTCCCTTGAAACAGCGAAAACGTTCCGCTAACCCGATTTAGGTTTGAGTAATCACTACTAGCTTTGACATTCTTTGGCATCCCAGGTACGTAGAGAGCATTTTGATTCACTTCTTATGCTCCCATTGTTTTTCCCGCTATTATGGCAACCACTTCATTTGAACGACTGTCTAGCTTTCTCACCCCGTTCTGTTCATCCGCTTTTTGTCGTATCTGTTAGGTCGAATCCAATCTTGATTTTAACTTCCTGAAATAAGAAAGTCACAGTAAATACATTTACTCTCAGTGGCATGAGTCGCTCTTGCAAGCGGTTTGGTGTGAATAACGCTGATGAATTTTATCTAATTTGTTGTCGTGAGTATCCAAATTCCATGTTTTCAGGCCAACCCCCAAATTGTTCTTTCCGCGTGCTCACTGGCAACAGTGAGATCACCCATCCTTGTTGCACCGACACTCATCACTGCTTCGTTGATTTACTTCCGGCTGAGCCGGCTGTTGTTATTTGCTGCTTGACTTCTGTTTGCACAGTGGTGCAGTTGTATAGCAGCACTGTTCATTTAACTCACGTAAACTCAGTCGAGATTTCGTGTGCACGACTATGTCTCTGAGATCCGATCAATTCTTGGAACATCTCACTCATTGTCTCCATTTTGGGCCATTTTTTGTTTGGACAGGTGTAATACTGAAGCACCGTTTTGTTTGGCACGACTTTATGTTTGTGTACAGTTGTGCTTTCGGTTGTTCCCAACTTTGATTTATTTCTCATAGCTTTTCTCTACTAGTGTTTTACGATGATTGGCAGTTACCCGCCAACATCATTTTTATGACGCACTTTTAGCATGATTGCAGTGGAACTGACTCACTCCATAGTGTCAACTACCCCTGGGAATTGAAGGTATAGAAGAAACCGGCCATCAGGACTCTCAAGCCTGGAGCGGCATAAAACCACATAAACTCACAATCGGTCAGGTTTCGCGCGACAGCGAATTGTTACCTACGATCATTTTTGGTCATTGCCTGAAATTCACGAATTGTTTGATGTTCGTAATATATCCTTCTATTCTTTTCACATTTTATTATTTCTGATATCTTCAACATCCTGTTCCTTATCTTTTTCGTTATCTATCCATTTCCCACGACTACGATTTTTCTCGGACGGCTTGTGATATGTTTATCACACGAGAATGCAAATCTAGGTAAGGTGCTGATTGAATAGGCATAGTTGGCGCTAAGGTCGGACCTGAGCACGTCATAAACACTAAGCTATTAACACCTTTTGCACGTGCACTATTGTTCACTTAGAAACATGGTTTGCAGATATGGACCACTGATGTGCAGTGTATCTAATCTGCGTGATTTGATAGTACAAACCTTCAAGCCAAAATCGCAACTGGGAGATCAACGTTACTACTTTTCGAAATATCGATCGGTATTCATTAAGCCTTTTTTGGCTACCCAATTCTCAGAGGGAATAATCAGTATCTTTTGAGACACTGTGATTGGCTGCAATACCTTTGTTTTGTAGCAATGGAATTTTCGGTGCATTGATAAAATGAATCATCAGTGCATTGTTTAAACATCCTTTCAGTGGTCTCAGGGCTGCAGTTGGGAGCGTCAGAATCACACGCTGGATCCTTTTGCAAAGTGGAAATCATCAATTATCTTATAAACATCCATGAGGTCGAATCGTCGTTTGCTTACTGTTATTCGTTCCACGTAGATATTTTGCACTTCTGGTCGATTGATGGCCACTAGCTGCGTTCCTCGTGGCTCTGTGGCAGCATCTCCCCATTTCTTATTGAAATCATCGGGTCTGAATTTGCATTTCCGGCCTGAGAATTTATGTTCACACGTTGCACGTCATCAGCAATGCTGGTGAAACGAAAATATTTGTGATTGCAAAAGCTTGGTTGCATTTCATTTGGTCCTTCAGAAACGGAATGCTGAAGAAGAGGAAGTGCGGAGGCAGGTGCCGGCCTACGTAAATGTTTCATGGTGTAGCACGTCTACTGCCATTACTTTTCTTAAGCATTGCCGAAATAGTTCAGTTGTTCTTCTCTTCAGTGTTTCAGTGATTTATTCCATCTAGAGGTAGAATTTCAATCTCAGCCCAGTCAAGCGCTATTTCTTTCCTTCCAGTTCGCTGACGAATCAACACAAAAACAGAACCATTCCCGGATTTGGTATCCCTAGCCGTATTTAAAAGTGTTGCAAATGAAGTCGTTAGAGTTTCAAGCTTTTTCCTCCACAGACTAGTGTGCAAGTCCTCTTTTGCGGGGAATCCATCGTTGCCCTTATTTAATCCTACTTTTACACTACTATCTGCCTGAGGATTAGTCGGCCCCATGGACATCGCGAATCATTGCATACCAAGCGTTGTGGCTGGAGGCTAAGTCCATACAGATTGCCACCCAGTTTTGTTTCCCTTAACGGTAACCGGAAAATGTTGTTAAACCCGTCCTGTTCACTGGCACCGAACCACGTTTTCAGTCAGCTGCCAGTAACGACAATGCCGTTCCAAACATAGTGCGAGACGTTTGTCGTTTGTCGTTTGTGAGCAACTCGGTTTGACGGTTCTGTACGTCATTGGCAGTTGATTGTTGCTTGTTCGTCGTATCTACGTATGCGCCTCCTAATTGCAGCTCTTCCGAAGCCAAAGAAGTTTTTACCGCATCTTATCTCGGTTATTTCCTAGTGTGTATTCAACATATGTTGGTGATTTTGACCCCCAAGTCGGCTACTTAGCTAAAATGGAACGGCGCATCTTTGGCCCATTTTTCGTTCCGATAATCACACCGAAAGCGCCGATCGTCTCATCCACGTTTCTTCTGAACACAGGCTGTTTCTGGCATAAATCAGCTCTTGTCGTAAACAGCAACGTTGGCTTAACTGGAGCCCTCCATCGCTTTCACAGCGTTGGATTCAGGTTGAACGCATAGCTAGTTGCATAGTGCCACACCTTAGGACTCAGGTCTTGCTTTTGGACTATGTGGTTTAGCTGGCCCATCGCCACAGTTCGCTCTCAGAAATGGAGGTCATTAGAAAGATAGATTTTCTTAAAAGCCTTTTGGCTGTCTCCCCGCTTTTTCATAGAGTAAACAAATCTGGAATGAATCTCGGTCAGGCGAGTCGATTTGTTTCTTTAGGTAGTTGTACTTGGCTTGGTGGGGTGTTTTCGCGTATGCAGAGGCCTTAATTTCAATCCACCAATTGCACACTTCCGTAGCGTCAGCTTTACATCCAGGTACCGGTAGAGGGTCAGGTATATACAGCTGCGGCAAAGGTGATGCTGCTATACGATTCCAAAACAGGACTACTGAGAACAGGCATGCGAATAGTTTCCGTGCTTGAAAACCGTTGTTTTTGGTATTGGTAAAATGTCTTGGGAGGATTTGGTTAGGCAGACGTTGGGCAATAAATGGTGGGTCGTAGGGTTCGAACTTGTGATTAAGGTGATTAGGTCATGTACCTCGTATGCCGAGAGAAGAACTGCTTTGTTCTATGCCGTTTCGAAGGAAGGTAATGGTTAAATTATTCAAAACAGCCAATTAGTGAAATGGCTTGACGTGAAAGCGTCAGCTAGAGGCCGATCTCGAGTAGGGGCAAATAAACAATCAGGTTGTGGTCCACGACATCCCAGCAACCGGTGGACGGAAGTAGTGAACAATATAAATCAGTGTTGCGGTTAAAGGCGTTCTTGCATGTGAAGTCGTTTTTCTTCTAGTTAGTCGCTGAGTTTATTGCTTCGCATTCGATGTTTTACCATTCCTCGTTCTTTTTCTATTTGAGTTGATGGTAATGTAAGATGGCGGCGAAAACCAGAGCATGTTAGTGCAAGGTTAATCTATGTATGAATTAAGCTTATTTTTGTGAATTCAGTTGCGTGAAATTAGACAGATGTTTGAATGGGAAGTGAGAAAATGATATTCTGGATGCAGCAGAACAACCGTGGTTGGTGGTTCTTCAAGTTCGTCTTCCTCCCAGACCCAACTCCAATTACGTACTGATGGCACTACGATCACGATCGATGTTGGTATTCATCGTGGAATCAGTTTAGTTTTGATATTTGCCTGGTTTTGGGCTTCGACGATGCTGAGTCTTGTTACATCGGTTCGCGAGCATAACTTCCTCGAATAGCAGGCCGTACTTGCCCCAGGTCCAGGTTTGATCGATGAGATTTCGCTCTTTGCCATTAATTGAAACGCGCTGCATCTACTTTCGCCCGACACCTGGAGTCTTTCTCTACCTGAGATCCACCTTCGACTCTGTTGAACGAACAGTCCTACTTGGTCTTCTTCACGGGCTAGTTTTCCCACTGAGGAGTTTGAGTATTTTTTGCGATCATTGTACTCGCATTCCTCTCTTTGCATAAGGGTATACGGTAAGCTAGGAATTTCGTCAGATGCGACTAGCGGTGTTTGAAGTGAGTGTCTCAACTCTTCATCCTTGTTTAATTTTGTCACTGTCTTATTAGTGGAGAATGCTTTAGGTAGTCTTCACAATGTATTTATCGAACTGTCAAATGGTGAAAAGTTTGCTGAGGTTCTTCACTGTCTGGATTTTTCAGAATCCTACTGTCTCTACTGGTGACTAGAATGAACATCTGAAAAATTGTAAGGTTGGAAGTCAAGTGTTAGATACTAGTTCAGAGAGCATTATTTCATAACGTATCCAACCGAAGTTTAGCCTCGTTGGTTTTGTCACGTGTTGTGTATGGCGACAACATGTCTGCTGTTGTATGCTTTGTTTGTCGTTCCTTTCCTTACTGAGTCTATTCCATGCATCCAGGCTATCATTACCAACGGCTGGTAGCATGTTGTGCGATTGTCATCACCAGTCACTTTCGTTCTCACATTTTCAAGTCTTCCTGCTATGGGCGTGTATCCAACTCATCCTGCAGTTGACCCTCCACTACTCGTTGAATCCTATGCTGGTCAGACTGTGCTATGGGGTAGCAACGAATACCAGAGCATATCAATGCAAAGTTGGTAGTTGTAAGGATTGAATTGGCAGTCATCTTCGTACATCTTCAAAGCAGCTGGGCTTGCGTCAACAGCTGGTGCTTTCTTTCGTGTTTTTGCTGCCAGCCTCGACAGTGCTTGAGTATGTTTACTCCGTGAAAGCCGTAACAAATTTTTGATCTGCGAAAAACATGTGATAAGGTACTTTATTCTGGTTTCTTCCGTCTTTCCTAGTTGATACCACAATCACTTTTCTTGTTTACATCATCACCTTGGACTTTTCATGCCAGAGGAAAAATGCACTGCAAGCATTTTAGTTTTAATCTGTGTTTTGCTCAAAAAATGTAGTATTTATCCTAGTTTGCATTCGTAAACAATGAAAAACTCGCTTGTTTGACGAACAATTATTTTACCATGGATCCTTAGCAAGAATGCGCCTCCATTCACAGGCTGAGGCTATTTAGTCATTCATTTGGATATTGTGGTAACTGTGGTTTATTAATCATGCTTGATGACGAACAGAGAGGGTCCTAACTCTGCGTCTAGGCCATTCACGCGCGTTGCGGTATCCGCTTACGCTGTTAACTTGACAGTCATGCTTTTACAAGGAACAATGAGAGTGTTTGAAATCGCGATGTGCGTATAATGAACTAATTAAAAAACGTCAATTTAGGTATTTGTATTTTAACAATATTTCAAACTAAACAGAATAATAATTTGCGAAAAATCGAATGAATAAACCATGCCAAGGGCATTCGTTTCATGGAGGGAGGAGTCACTCACATCCGATTGGCGCCGTTAATTTATTTCTTTTCATGTTAGGATTTTGTCTTTTTTCTCTCCGAACATGATATAGGCTATTACCGATGTTTGATGCACCCTTGTCCGGATCGAGTGGAACAATATTTAAGCGTTCCAATTATCAAGTGATGCTTGATATGGACTAATCGCCCAATAAAACGACGAACATACTTATCCTACTTAGTTGCAGGAAGTGGGGAGTGCCTCGATCTGGCGACCCGTTCATTTTGTTGATGGATGCTGGCATTGGGTGATCTGCAAAACGCCAATTAAGTGGCCATTGCTAGGGGAAAATTCTTCGAGAAAATTGACCCGCTTTCTTGTTACCGTGGAATCAGTTTACTCTCAAATGAACAAGATGGGTACGGCTTTACAAACGGACCAATGGAGAATCCACCGTGAATAAACGAAATTTAGTCGCTGTGGTGACTGAAATAATCCCTGGACTTCAAGAAGTTTACAAAAAAACAATTGTTTCCCCAAAGTAATTCCATGTTTCACTCCATCAGAATTTAGTAAACGTATGATCTCGATTAAAGTTCTGTTCTATTTTGAAGTGAATCAGCTATGCTTCACATTAAAACATCACGATTATATCTTGGTCCTATCCACACTGTGTCGCATGTGCTGTCATAATAGTTCGACTAGCTATCAAGCCACCGATGTCTACGTAGGATTGCATAGAGTGACCAGGTGAGTAATATGGAGGTTAGGAATCTGGTATTGGGTGCCACTTCTGAGAACAGCTTGCCTCAGTGTACGAAACGTAAAAAATAAGCTGGTTGGGTCACGTGTTGTGTATGGCTAAAATATCCTCCATATCGTACCCTAAGTTGGGTTTCTCCCAAGGAGTGGGCGGAGCCATGTGGAGATCAACAGATGACGTGGTTACGTGGAATGAGAGAATGTACATCGGACTTGGGTAAAGTAGGTGTCTCACGTCTTGTTGATTGGGGTCCGAAAAGCCCGTCACCTAGTTGGCTGGAGACACTGATGAATATGGCAGTGAACCGTGATTAGTGGCGATCGTGTTGTCACTTTATATCGAATCAGAATGATTGAAAGAGTGTGTTTGTGCATTTAGACTGTGTTCCGTGTGTTGGCCTCTTATCTGTTCTCGCCTGTTTAGGTGCACTTCTTGTTCTTCTTGTATATTTACTCACTTCATAAAAACGTGTAACTCTGGGGAAAAGGCAACGACAAGTGAGGCTTGCCTCGGTGTTTAACGATAAGCGATGGTGATGATGATGCTACCAAGCCGATGGATATTGACACGGAGATAATGAAACTCCTTGGGGCATTAGGTAAAAACAACCTCGTTCCGGTGTTGTTGGACGTCACATCGGTGATCAAAAACCTCCAGTGGACGAACTTCTTCCGCATCGAAACTGCATGTCGAGCAATCTTGCAACTGAAGGAAACGCACTGCGGCCATAGGTATGCAAGTACAAGGTTCGCAGGTGGTTCGCGAACTTCCCTGGCATTCCGGTAGAGAGCGCTGTCCGACCCACCGAGTCGAATGTGCCTTTCAAGTTGAGGAAAACTATGACTGTATGACAGCGATGTATATGGTGTCTCCAGTATTTGGCGAAAAGTGAATGTCTGATCGATGCAACCTCGACCTGGGCGAATCCCGGCTTACTGTTCTTAGACAACACTAGCGAACCAGTGTCAAGCAGTGCAGCATTATCTAAGATAAAACCCTAATAACTATCGGAATTAAACTGTCCCACGATGATTGCTACAGCCACTCCGTGTACCCTTCTCCAAAATGGGTGCAATTAGTGACTCGTCTTGCGATAACGAGGTATATCCCTCGTTCCAATTAGCACGAAGCAAAGAGGTAAGTGACTTTGTCTGGGCTTCTCTATCCGGTTTGAAAAAAACTGCGGGAGGGGGGCGCAGTTCATCGGGACCGGCCGCTTTTCCCCTCTTCAGAAGTCGAATATTCGACTCTACTTCCACTTCTGTTGGGGAGTCAACAGACACTTCCCAAAGATTCGCATCTGCGGTCGTCAAACTAATTGCAGTAGCGAGCCGCTATCTAAACTTATCCTTAAAATGTTCGTCCCAACGGTAGAGTTTTCGCTATCTACCATGAACGGGATGATTGTTTATTTCACCGAATTTTTCCCCTTTTTTTCTCTGCTGCATAATTCCAAAGTACGAAGCCACTCATCTGTGTTCTTTTGATTGACTTCGTCATCAGCATATTGATTCGCTGCCAACTGTATCCACCAAGATATCATGATGTGGTCGTCGTTGCGGACTTTTTTCTCTTCTATCGTTCCACTTCTGTTGAATTCCGGGGTATTTTATTGTCTCAGTACGGACTTTCTTGTTTCCAGGGTGACATCATTCTTAACCAGCCATATAAATCGGATCAGTTTTACGACGTCCACATTTCTGCACGTTTTTTCATCCTTACTGTGATCCGTCAGTACATCACAGTGAGACTTGAAAATACTGCTTGCAAAAATACAGTATGCAAATGCAAATCTTGGTTTCTGTGGGGATTCGTTTCCTGTGTGTTCCTTGCGAATTTTTCTATTTTGATGTTTGACCTCAGACAAAGGTTAAGAATCTTCACAATAGCTAAAGAAATTCACTTTAAAAGAGATTCCGATTCATTCGCGTTTTGCACCAGATTACTGTTGTTCTTTCGTAGTGATTTACATTTCGATTCTGATTTCCTCTTGTGGTTAATAATCTTATCTTAAAACAGATTGGCTGTGCTTGTTATCTGTCTATAACGTTTGACCGCAATGTGTACCTTGTTGGGTTGTCTGTTTTCGGTTCCTGGAAAAGAGGAGGATCTATGCTGTTGTAAACGGTTTATTTCCGAATCGGTCGTTTTCGCGCCAATCCCATCTGACTGTTTCCGTGTGCCGTGTGTTGTGGAACATGTACGAAAAAATTCTTCAGCTTTGTTCGCTCACATCAATTGATCGAATTGACTAGCGGATGTTTATCCGGATCTAATTCGATGTTTGTTGCGTATTGATGCCCATTCATTCGTCCCGGTTGGCTGGTTGCGCTGTTCGATTCCATTGTATCCGTTAATAACGTTCTATGAGAAATATTTACTTCAGTCAACAGTGCGCTTTCGGTATCCAATCCCGTCCTGGACATCGCTCATTTCTTTTTGCTCGTATGCATATGTTCAAAGCGAACTTCTTCAGTGTTTCGTCACTTTTGGGTAACAATACGATCAATGAGACGATTGACGACACTAAGCAAATTTTTATTTTTTTTTCAGATAACCCTTTAGTTCTTTCACCACACATGAATTGTTTCCAATAAAGTCAGGCAAAAATGAAAAATACCTGCTTCCTCTAATTCCTGTCATTTTGTCGCTCTCCCTCTATTCAAACTGTACGAAGTCGATTTTTTTACTTGGCTATCTTCTCAGCTGAGTGACGACCATTGATGCCTTGTGTTTACCCAATCTGATCAACGTTCTTCGTTTTCATTTCGGTTCCGTAATGTCACCCATCTACTACTGGTCCTCGATTTTCACGTTCCCAACCACAGGTTAATGGAATCAGTCTGGTGGATGTCGAGCACCAAGTTGCGGTTTCCGCCTTACGGAGTCAGACGAATGATTTTCGGATTTTGGTAGCACGTGAAGTGGATGATCATTCTGTCCAGTCCAGTTCCAGTGGTGTTTCTGTTGTTGGGAACCCTATTTCCAATCCGGCCAAAATTAACATCACCAAGGAAAGTATGAAAATGCGTCCTGCGAACGTTCCCTTGGTAAACTAATATTTAAATTAATTATTTTATTCATACAATGTTTCGGAATTTAATTACCACCAGGCTACTTCAGGCGCTACGTAATTTAGCCGCACTCAGGTGCGCTACACTTTTCGTTGCTATCTGTCAGCAGCATCTCCGCGAGATTGAATTGACCGGAAAGTTACGAAAAAACAAGGATAAGGTAGTAAACTAAGCCGAATAATTTGAAAAAGTGCTCGAACGCAAGAACGGCACTTACTGCGCCACAACGATATGGTCCATTGTTTCCGATCACCCAGATGGAAGATTTCCGGGACTACAGTCGGTACTCCTAAGTCGATTGCGCTGCACTTTGATCAGATAATTAGACGTCACACTGACTCCCAAAGCTCTTTCTGTTACAGACCTGGAAAAATATTCGGATGTTCGTTGATTCTTCTTTCACCAATTGTATCTACTAGCCAAATTTTTCCCTTACAGATACGTAAACAAGTTAATCCAACTCAAAATTTCGTTTTATAGCCCACGGTACTCCGTTCTTATAATGTGGATAGACACACATGTAAGACTGCGATTGTTATTGATTCTTAACCATATCGTTAAAAAGAGATTTTGTGTGGAGCATTCAAGTAAGATTTCATTTTATTTATTCTGCTTCTAAAAGCATAAAGGCTGGAGGTTGCTGGAAAATCAAAGTTTCAAAGCCTTAACAACTAGGCCTCACCTTAACTTGGTGTAACAATTTGCGTGCCGCCATGCCCTAATGAGCCACACAGGATGCCTTCTCGCGAGCCGAAGATCCAACCATACCTGGAAGGTCATTGGATAGAAGCTTGACGAAATACTGTCCTGGTCTTCCCAGTCGGGGGTTGTCCTCAGTTGGGTGCTCACCTATACCCCACTGCCTTGCGGTCAGGTTCTTGTCAGAATCAAAGGCTTTGCTTGAGAACCCTAGTCGTTCTTCTGCTTAGCAGCTGGAGTCCCAGCAGCACCTGTTCACCATTTCCCGTTGGTTACGCGTCTACAGAGAATTCCATATTGCATCATTAGTCGTCGAACAAGCTACTCAGGACCGCGCTGCCCATTGCATCGAGCGGGGCGGGGGCGGGGGCGGGTTGCACTAAGTATGCTATTGTTCACAGTTCCCTCTCTTTTATTCAACCTATCTCTTCTGCCTCCAACCCAATCTCTCTGCCCGCTCTACCTACCTATAATGTCCCCATTGATAACACGCCGGATACTCCCAACGGTTCATTATCAAATAGTGTAGTTAATGATTTTCAGTCTGCTAGCGCACATTTTCTCAAGCCTCGTCAGCCTCTGAATCTCGGTTCCTTCAGTGTGCGAATTTTCATGCAACAGGCCAGTAGGCATATTTAGCTCTGACAGTAGACTCACTTTCGATTGATGTCTGCTGCGTGAGCGAAACACGAGTTCAGGATTCGAGTAGAGTAATTCAAATAACTGCACCTAATATTGCACGAAGATATTTCCCGTGCACCTCAAGAGGTGAAGTAGCTCAAGCTGTGGCTCAACGCGGTGTAGGTAGTCTTAAGTGAAAAGGTTAAAGTAGCCCTTTTAGACTGGATCCCAGTCAACAGTCGCTTGTGCGCCATGAGGCTGGAGGGATCAGTCGGCGTTCGTCAGGATAGTTTTATGTTAAGTTCAGTCGTCTCAGCATACGCTCCAACGGAATGTGACGCTGACATTGAAAATGATGAGTTCTATGATGACTTCGTCACTCTTGTTCGGAAGAGCAAACGCTCTGATATTGTGGTGGTGGTGGTGGTGGTGGTGGCAGGTGATTTTGATGCACACGTAGTGGGTCGGAAGGCTATTTAGATGGGTGGTGCGCCTTTCCTACTCAGCGAATGGATAGCGGTGAAAGACTTCTCCAATTCTGTCTATTACGAATTTCCGACACAGTTCGCGTCGCACAGCGGTATGGCATGGAGTTCTAACTTGACAGGTAATCGGAGTCAGATAGACCGTATCGCAGTAAGCCACCGTTGATGCGGTTCTGTCCAGAACTGTAGATCGTACCGATGGAACCGCTGCTTTAGATCGTTATAAAGTTGGGCCTTTTCTCTGTCAAACTGAGCTGTCGACAAATGATCAGGGCATAAACTATCAGCTCATAGATATTATATGGTGTCTATGTAATCAAGATTTTTCTCTCGTGGTGATTAAGGAACAACGAGTCGGGTTGCTGCTCGTTAGACTTTTTTATGACAGTGTTGCATACCCTCACGGTAATGGTTTATGTTCCAGGAGGCAAAATCGCGTACGTTGGTCTGTCGACGTAGTTCGTCTCTTTGCTTGAATCTATTGGTTGTCCATGCTGATGTAAATCAGACGATGCGCTCTGTAATCTCTAATCAGACCTCTTAACTCGTCAGTCTTTTCAGTCTGAAATTTAATTGCTCTCACCGCCATTCCCTAATGCGAACTTTAACTTAGTATCTAGCAGATGACAATGTCATTTCCACAACGCGAAATCTACATACTAACGGACTGCATGGAACGATTTGTTACGCGCGCTACTAGGTTTCATTTATGAAATATGTAAGATCTGCGATCGTTTCATTGGTATTTTTTCTTATACAGTCTGATTCGTTTCAATAGTGATGCTCTTGGCTGCTTATGAATGTACCCCAAACCATCTGTTTTTTTGTTCGTGCAATGGTAATGCCAGTAGAACTTGTTTTTATTTTTACTTCTCCCGGTCTTTTGCTTTCGCCTATAGGACATCAAGTGCACTATTCAGCGAGACAATACCGGTCTTGGATTTAGTGTCGCTGAGGCTCGAAGGACATCATCATCATCCGAACACGAAGTGAGTTGTACGTGTTGTATTTGATGAGGGATTCCCAAAACCGGTACCTAGTACTAGATTCCTCACCTTTACATTACTCACTAGGTCGTGTATACTCTGTTCAGCTCTGTTGTACGGTTGCGCGACATGGAGTTTGCGTGACGGGTTTCGCTTGAAGGTTTTCGATCACCGATGTCTACGTAGTATCACTAGGGTTGGATGGAGTGACCAGGTGAGGAATCTAGTATTAGGTGTCAATTCTGGAAACACCTTACCTCAGCGCATGAAGCAGTAGACTACGCTGGTTGGGTCACGCGTTGCTTATGGCGAACACTCGTCTACCGTACCGTGTCCTATTTTGCTTTGTTCCCACGACGTGGAGCAAGCAGTGTGGAGGTCAGCAGATGATGTGGCAACGTGGAATTGGAAAATGCAGTGATCTTTGGTAAATTAGGTGTTTCGCATCTTTCTACTTGGGTCCGAAAGACCCGTTAACTGGTTTGGTTGGAGACACTGAAGGATATGGCAGTGAACCGTGAACAGTGGCGATCGTGTTGTCATTTTCTAACGAATCAGAATGATTGAAAATACGTGCGTTTGTACAGTTAGACTGTGTTTCTTGTGTTGGCTGCAGCGGCATCTTATTTTTTCCCACGTATGTAGGTCCATTCCCTGTTCCCCTTGGATATTCACTCTTTTTATATAAACGTGTAACTCTGGGGAAAGGCAGCGGTCATTGATGCTTGCCTGATAATGATGATGTAGGCCTCGTTATCGTTCGTTCTTTCCGCATTAGTTCATTGAAAACCTCAATGATTGATTCGTTTATTTGAATGACATGAAGACCGGATTATAAAGCTGAACTCCACATATTGCAATAAACCATAGCACTGTTCCCCTTCCTCATTCGTTGTGACTCACGTCAAACGGTCTATACTTTTGTTGACGTGTATAGCAAAACCCTTTACACTGCATTTTTTTCGGTTACACTTCTTGGTACAATCGATACAGTCGTTCGCGCACATGATCAAATACAAGCAAGACGGTGCTAGTCATGCCAACCTACATACACTCAGGCGCACACATTGTCATCTCTGTCTTCACTTGTGCGAATATAACTACATAAGTGCTTTTGTGTGTATGTACTCTTGGCATAAGTGTAAATGCTTCATCCCATGTACCAACGGTGCACTTACCGTTCAAATTACGTACTGAATAACATTCCAGCCAGAACGGGACTGTAGCATCCCCACTGGCTATCGTGTCAGTAGTTACCGTATTTTATGGAAATGTGACACGAATTTCATGTTACTTATCTGTCCTGTTAGTTGGGAGTCAGGCACCATGTTCTCTTTCTTTGTGCTGTGATTCGACTTGCTCTTCTGTTTCTGCTTGTGAACTGCCGTTTTAACTTGCATAAATTATTTTTCCCACGGTCTTCCACCCGTTTTCTTTGGTCTAGCTTGTTCGCTTCACCTCACTTCTCAGTCTCTGTTTTTGGAGTAATCTACAATACCATTCGATTGTTCCACAATTCATTACTTTCGATATCCAGCTTTAATCATTCGAAACGATCGCGTCGATCATGTACGTACTACGACACCTTTATTACCCTGTGTGGTTTGCTAATCGGATGACATCAATCGAAAATACGAAGTTTTTGACTTCATCTCTTGATTTATCCATTGGGAGTCATTTTCTCGTCGGATGTGCTTGTTTCTAGAGGTCTTATCACACGACGCCATCTTGATTAGTTTTGATTTCATTTCTGGTCTCCCTTAGAATTCGGTTCCTTCAATATTTTAGTCTATGGACTATTCCAGGAACAAATAATTCTTCTCAAAGTCCGGTTTCTTCCTGGCCTAATTCCCACTCACTCTCTTGGATAGCACTTTCCATAACTGATGTCACATGCTTATGGCTTATTGAGACGTGCATATTATTTGGTTAGTTTTTTTTAACTTTCGATGTCAGAAGATCCTCTTGATGGATTTGGTCACTTATCTCTTTCATTTGTTCGACTATATGGCATCTGACTATGTATTGCTGATGTAATATTTCCGAGTTCTGGAATCGTGACTGGCGCCCATTTCTCATTTTCATGTTTGAGTGTTTTAGAGCACTTAATCCAGGTTTGGATATAATCCATTCGGTGCTTACTTTAAGCAAGAATCGCGGCAGTCTGATCATCCCAGATTGTAAAGCGGATATTGTTTGGTTAATCTACTCGAAAATCTCACGATGTTTTTTTCTGATAGAATTTCGTGTTCCTTTTAATCTGCCAGCAGTTCTAATCTACCCGGGAAGGTTCCCTGCAAAGAATGCCTTAGTTTGTTTTTTATCGGTGACTCACTGTGTAGGAATCAGTGGCCCATTTCTTTTTGTTCATTGAAGACGGAAACGTAGGTCATACTTGGTGATTACAGTTGAACTAGTTGCTTTACAGTTCGAAGCTGGTGTGTATTCCAGATAACCTGGTGTAAATTTTAATCAGCTGAATACAGTATAGGTTGCTGTGTAATCCTGTTGCATTTGAAAGGAGGGTAGATAGCATCTAAATATCTGTCTCTTTCCAAAAGCAACCGGGGACTCCAGATTTTCTATGCAGTTAATGCAATTGTCACTCCGTGAAACTTACATGTTTATTCAGTTTTTGGAGAAAATATATTGAACGGTCTAGCCTGCGTGTTTTATTATCCTAATCCGTCGATTACAGTTTTTTACCGTTAATTGGCCGATTCCTCCCGCTCTTCAGTCACCCTCGATCTTGAGGAATAGTGTTTACTAAAAGATGGTATTCAACCATTTTGCATTGCTCGTTTCAAGCATTGACCTGTGCGTCATAGCACCTTATTCCTGACTGCCCCACCCCTCATTTTTTCTTCCAAAACCAAACCCAGAAATTTCGTAAATGGAAGCCAATTTGATCTGTTGTTTTCTTTGCTTAATGATTATGTTTGAGTCACGTGGAGGCGATTTTAACTTCGGTCCTAGATTCTCGAAATCCTCCTTTTGAATAGTCAGTTCATGTGGCTAAATGCTATGGCCATCCTGAGGTCAACAACCCGAAGGCTAGACGATTGATCTGTATAACTCTCGCTTGCCCTGAGTGAAAATATAATGTGGACAAAACACCAAAGTTTCTTTTTCCCTGAATGGTCCGCTTTCCCTTATGCTTTATGTTCCTGTAATTTTCTTGATGTTGCGCTAATGCTACATTTCTCTTTCAAGTAATATCTCATATATGTAAATACACATTGGAGGTTAAAAAGCAAAAATTGAGTTATAACGTAATATATATATATACATTATATATATATATATATATACATTATATATATATTTATATGAGCTAGTCGCGGTTACGGTTCTACTACGGACTGTTCACAATTTCCATCCGTGCATGTTCCCGGCGACGAAAGAATGAACTTAAGATTTCGTATACTTACACAGAGTGTGTGAGTATTGAGCTGTTTGGATAGAGGAGTACCAACCGCATTGACTGGATGCAATTGAAATTACTCCGAACCAGTCGTTTGCTGGTGATAAATTTCCTTCTCTCGTTCAACCGGGTTTGAAATCCCTCTACGTGTTTTCTCACTCACTTCTTTTTATTCGCTCTCTCATTTTCCTTTCTAAAGTGAGTGCTGATAGTGCAAGTCAAAGTTGGTCACTAGGAATTAAACTAAAATGACCCCGTGTTGTAAATGGTTTATTTGTATTTGTGACTGATGCTCTGACCTTTGCTGTAACTGACGTTCCTAAGGCTGAACAAGCGTCTTGTCCGATTTCTGGTTCATCCATCATTTATTTTTGTGAATCCATTCTGCCTTTTATGACCCTTCAGCGAGAAATGTCCGTGATTATTGTTGTTTATCTTTCCAACGTTTCTGATCCTCAGTGCATAATAATCAGCGAAATAACCGAAGATGGCGCTGCCAGCAAAGAGGGCAGCTTGTGTGTGGGCGACCAGATAATTAAAGTGAGCTTCCATTTTTTATACTATCTGCTCATTCGTTCTAGTGCCGCTTCTTAGTCATGATGGTATGCTAATTTTCATTCCATTGGGATTTTGTGGTTCCATAGTTCAATTGTATATTCCTTACGCGAAATTTTACCACTGTTACTCAACGGTGGCTTTTCACGATAGTTGAACTGTTTGTCATACTAAAACTGTTGACGTTTAGCTTACTCGTTCTTTACTTTGATCTTTCGCATTACTTTACTTCTTGAACTTCAGATAAATGGAATTGACGTGCATGATGCTCGACTTGATCAGGTAACTGCACTGCTTGCTGGGGCCGGGACACTTGTCGATTTAGAGTTGCTGCGCCCGGTCGTGAATTCCAGTGGTACTTCCCTTGCTAAACCCACCTGTGAGTTTCCTTACTACTCAGAAATTTCGACGGTCTTTTTTCTGAAATTTGTAAGTGGGGTCTTCAGCTTGCATCCGTTCGCCCAGTAACCTGCTCAAACTCACTTCTCCCATGGAGCTACAAACAAGCTATTGTTGCTCTTAATAGTCATTCATCTTGTGTATAATCCGGAACAGGTTAGGTAAAACTTTCGAATATCTGTACGTCCGTACCGATGTCGCATGTCAGTTTAATCTCATCGCGCTTTATGCTGGTAAAACATCTCTGTTGGTGACGCCGTCATCTAAGTTGTGGAGAAGCTGGCATCAGTTTTGCATCAGTTGGAGCTTCTCATCTTCCCGATGGGAAACCGAGAGATCATTATTGTCGTCGGTTGAAGATGTTGAAAGACATGGCCCAGAATGCAGGTTAGTCCTGCGAATGTTCAATGGCCGAATTGTAAAACTAGTACACCGTGAAATACAGGATAAGCAATATAACGGAAAATCATGTTTACTTATACATATATATATATGTATAAATATATATATATATATATTGGTGAAACATACCAATTCGGAGTGTACAATTATGTGGATGTTTGGACAGGGCAGCACCGAGTACGCATACCTAACGAGCGACAATAACCGCGAAACCGGTCGTGTGCTCCAGGGCAAATTTTTTCATTCATCCAGATACTGCTTACTGTTTCTATAAATATATGTATATATATGAATCACTCATTCACGTTTGACAACGAGTCCTAGTTTGGATCGAAACGTCACGATAAACGTATTAACTCAGTGTATGCCTTCTCAAATATATATATATATATATATATATATATATATATATATATTCTGGGGCATTCTGCCCTCGTTCCTAAGGTTGGCTCAGCCCAGCTGACAAAAAAAAGGATTATCAACGAATCGCAGTTGTCGTTCTTTAGTGGACTCTTCGACGAAGAGTTTCCATGCACACTCCTGATGCTACAGATTCGATTTTGGTGAGACATGTTAAATATATATATATATATATATATATATACATATATATATAATGGAAACACAAGAAGAACTTGCTTTTTCTGTTGTCCTTGATCCCTGAAATTTTATTTAAATGCGTCTGGCATCATGCTTGCCTTCAAGTCAGTGTTATTATAGGCCTATTCAGTTCGAACTCCCTGCGTATAAGGCAACTTGAGTGTCCAGTACCTGCCTTCGTCAACGAGTGAATACAGCGTCTTTTGATTCATTTGCCGCTTGTGATTGGTCAGCTGGCTAGAAACGGATTGCACAGAGCATTTGCTCCCGTCCTCAAATTTTAGCAGAATCACTATCAGCGTGAGATTGTAGTGAGCAAGATGTTTTCAACGGAGGTTATTCGGGACGCACGTTCGATTGGTAGCATTTCAGAAAACGCAACTAAACTGGGACTTGAGTCGCCATCTCGAACTATGTTGAGACGTTAAAGAGTTTGCGGTGTATCTCCACTATGCCTATCTCCGTCAACTATTTTCCTGGTTATCAGCTGTAACTCTGGTGCTATTCGCACTGCATCGAAAATTGTCTAGTTTAAATCACTAGAGTGACAGCGTTGATATCCCGGTGTTTACCACTAACTGTTTCTTTTTCCACTACTGTTCAAACCGTTGACTTTCAATTTTATTGCGGAGCTGAAATACGCATTCGGTTTTGTTTTTCCGAACTTCAAAGGTGGTTCCCGTGAGGTGTAATAAGGCAGCAGTAGGATATTTTATTTCAGTTACTATGACCAGAAATTAAGTGTTTTACAATGTCCAATTTTTTTTATTCAGCTAACGGTTTCCTGACCCCGCACAATCCGCAAGTTCCTCTTCACAATTCCGAAGTCTCAATGCAGTCCATTGGTACCATTCTGGAGAAACGGGGCAAAGAGTCCTGGTTAGGTCTAGCCGGTGACACCCGCACATCGCCTTGTGTGGTTACCCTTAACTCGGCACCACGGAAAACTCTAAAGCCTCCAGTATACTTGCGTCGCGAAAAAGGATTGGTTGTGGAAAATGTAACCATCTGTTTGGACGGTGGCCCCCTCGGTTTGGCAATATACGGAGGATCAGATATCAACTGTCAGCCTTTCAGCTCCGACGAGCCCGGAATTTTCATCTCCCACGTCAGTTTCAAATCCCAGGTTTCTTATAATAAATCACCGTACTTATATATTGGCATTTACAAAACGAATAAATTCACAGCAGCTTTTCCCGTTGTTTGTGCTCCCCGTCATATGGCCTTCTTTTATTCGGCGGTGTTTGTAGTAGATTGTTGTGCACGTTTCGTGGAATAACTTGGATATCCATTTATTTCTTAAGTGTGAACTTCCATCAGGTGGCTTCCTGCCACTTTTCTCCCTGTGTCAGGTCTCATCCCTGTTGTCCAGCAGTTTACAGTGTATCCAAAATTTGGGCAGAAATGGAGACGGCTTCACAGTCCTTTGTGAATTGACAATTAGAAGCTCACTAATTGCCAGTTCTGCTTGAAAGATATTTTCTTCATTATTTACGTAGACCTGTTACCTCAAGGGTTGGCTCGTTCCCTTGCACTAAGAATGAATCACACCCTCACAACTTTCCACATAATCCTTGAAAATACTATAACTATAGTGCACATATTTTGTACAAATCTCTTTCTCGGTAATTTACCGTGAGAAGCACGCCAGTAAAGGAAACCAGTACGCCCGAAGAAGAGAAGAAAAGGAACCAATATGCACGTTCTCCTAGCCGTCAACCTACATAATCCTCTGTAACCTGACTACTACCGGGATTAACTTAGAAGACCCTGAACCAAACCATTGACCAAATGGTCTGAACCGCGAATCAATGTGACAATTTTTGGACAGCGGAGACTAGTTGCTAGGTTCATGCACTTTTCAGATGAAGCTGGGTGCCCAGCATACTCCTCCATGACAGGCGTCAGTGAGCCTGCCATTGTATGCTTCGTACGCCGTCTGCGGTTGGTTTGGGATCAGGGCTTAGCCACCTCATCTAGATGGACTGTCGAAGACCAATCAACCTGGTTGAGGGCGCCAAACATTTGTTTTTGTCCTCGCACTTTTGGAAAAGCCGTCCTTAGGGCTTCCCCCAGCAGATGCTATTTATGACGTGCGCTCTTTTGGGATCATTTTGAGAGGCGCTCAGGACAAGTAGCTGACCATGTCGGGGCACTTGGAAACCCTTACCGTACCTAAGTAAATCATTTAGCAACCGTCTGGCGAGTACCCTCCAGTCGGAGCTACACGAGCCAGGTGTCCTGATGCAAGCAACTCGGAGGATGGACAATTGTTGCTGGTGTAATTTAACCTGGTGAATAATTCATTTACTGCTTTCAGATAGACATAAGACTTCGAATCTTAATGTGGA
>LUCM01007977.1:88700-111277 GCA_008360955.1 Fasciolopsis buskii
TTTTTTTTTCACTAGAGAACATAAATGGTGTTGTCTGTCCAGTGCATGTAATTTTGGCTGTACGGGTCCTTGGTTTCTTTTCAGTCATTGGTCAATTTACCGTTAGTCCCTGCCCACAGCACACAACCGCGCTTGTAGTTAGGCTCTTTTATCCGACTTCACGACTAAACCGCGACTGTTAGTCGATCTTTTTCCTGCTTATCCGGCATTTTTGCTGGTTGCACGATTCAGGGCTCAGTGCTGAATATTCGTGTTGTGCTTTTCATTGGCTTCGAGTTTAAGCGATTTTCTGCCGGAGGCTTATCAGCCCACCGGAGGACGCCTGCCATTTGTCTTCATCGTCATATATTTGTAAATTCCGTCTTTTAGGTCTCTGCCATCAGAGGCTAAGATCTGCGGTCTTTTGGATGTTGTCTTAGAGGTAATCAATTGAAGTTTTTGACTTGAAGCCTGAAAGACTCACTTCTGACCTTGTCGATTATGGTTCAGATGTAGAGCGGTGGAGCTCTGTTGTTACTCCTGTTGACTATAACCATCAAGAAAACATTCCCCAAAGTAAACTACTGGCAGTGTATTCGGTATTTGAAAGAAGACGTGCGTCTGATATGACGTGGACTATAAGTTACTGGTCAGACTGCTTAGTAATCGCCATTCATAAATCCTTCATAAATTCAGAGATAATGCAGACCTCAAAATTTATAGGATCAGATTACGCAACTGCCCTTGTCTCCTTGTTTTTTATCACTTCTCATATTAATCTTATAGGCTGGAACGCTTAATATTCACTAGGGCATTCCGCATGCAAAAGTGTCAACTGCATATCATTGCTTCGTAACTCGGATTTAGACGGACCTTCTCAAGTGGTCCGATAGATTGAACGGCTGTCAACCCAAAAAAGGCTGAGATCCAAATCCCAAAGTTTCGGTTGGTTGTCGTCGACTTTCTGGTATATGTTTAAACAGGAAACTTTCTGATGTACAAAATGCGGGCGACGTTGCGCTGCTGAATAAAGACCCGAATAAGACTTGGTCCTTGGAATGACAGTGCACTAATGTTTGGCGTGCGTTTTGGAAGTTTGAAGTGTACAATGCTGTCACAGGACTTCATTTGGTCGGGTTGGAATTTTTTTCTTTTAAGGGTCGAATTGAGTTTGATGGATAGATTTAGTTTTTTGGGTAGTAGTATCTCGCTTGGTGTTTGTATATCTGATAATTTGTTTTCGCGTTTGACTGAGACTCACTAAGTTGAAGCATCTGTTGTTAGCGACACATCCGTTTATCGGTCAATGATTATATGGTTCCATTTGGCAGTTAGTTGCGTTATCACATCTGTAGTCTTTTCTCTTCTGGTTAGTTGCTAGATTTATTGTTTCGCATTCGATATTTTACCATTCCTCGTTCTTTTTATTCACGTTGATGGTATTGTGAGGTTGCGATGAAAGCCAGAACATTTTCGCTCAAGGTTAGTGGTTGTGAAATCCCTGCTGAGCTTAGATGACAGCTTAATGTGGATTCGCTTATTACCATGCCTAATCTGTTGTGATCTCATGTGATTGGAAGCCACACGGGTGCCGGTACCCCGTTCTTGTCTGAAATGGGCTTTAACAGCTAAGAAGCATGCGCTGCTCTGTAATGAAAAGGATCCCAACAGTTTAGGCGTTGCTGTTTGTCGGGCGACATCGATTTGCTATGTATCGCCAACGTGGTCGGCGGATCTGGGATTGGAAAATGTAAAAACCCTTATGATGACATACGCTTAATACGCTTGCTCATCTCCGGTTTTCTGTAAAATGACTGCACAAATCATATGTTGGTCATGTTACAGATTTCAAACGATGGTGCGGCGCAAAACTGTGGTCTTCGGGTCGGTGATCGCATATTACAAGTCAACGATATAAACCTCCGTAATGCCACGCATGACGAAGCAGTGGAGGCTCTGATTCAACCTGTCAAAGAACTACGTCTAGAAGTTCGTCATGATCCAACTCCATCCGGATTACGCGTGAGTCTGAATGCACTCTGTTCTTTCATTTGCGTTAGCATTCAAAAGCGATTAATCATTCGCATCGTCACGGATTTCGTTGTTGGAAACCATGGAAGCAAAATAGCTATCCTCATGATTGTCAGTCGTCAACATTGCACACCCACCTCCTTTGACCGTTCTCAAAACCCGGATGTAATGTCGGACAACTTAGCCACTAGGCTCTCCCGGTGTGCTGCCGTTCCTTTAGTATGGCCGCAAACCGTTTCCGTCATGGTGATAGACTGTTGCGGTTTATGTTGTCAAGGTTATGGCATCTACAACCGCTGAAACAAATACGATTTGTGGAGTACATTTGAACTGGAGACTATTCGGTCCTCGACTACTGGTTCCAGCATGATGAGCTTGCGTGCACTATTGACCATTCCCAGTAAGGATGGAACGTTCTACCGAGAATGCTCCCATGGTTTCCAATGGTGAATGTTCCTTGCCAGATCAGTTCATAAGCACTTCCTCCTATTCAGATTAACGTTTTACTGAACCTGATTCAGTATCACTGAAGTTACCTGTGACTCGAGCAACTGTTTTACCGTACACCGTTATCCGTTATAGTTGAATATTTGATGCAAAAGCGCGTCTTTGTCGAAAACTTGCAGATAGCCAGCGTTTTCATTACAACTGCTAACCTTTTAAAGGCGAATTTATGATTTGATTCTCGTGTATAAATTGTAGACCTATCTTCCTAACTAATAACATTAGTTACCGAATTTTCAACTGTACACGCATTTCCGACACTATTCGTGAACCAGGTTTATGTCGTTGAATTTCTAACGTGTGTTGTAGCGGTATCCTTTGTTTGATCGCTTCCATATCTTCCATGTTGTGTTTATTCGTCCTACTCAATTCAGTTGGCCGGTCATTCTAAACACAACGTCAACACATCATCATTCTCATCAGGGGCCCATGGGGCATTGCCTTATTGTGACCCGCTTGCGTCAGTTCTGCGAATTCCGACACATCATTTCGTTTTCATATGGACGCAGGTAGATTCTGTCGTGGGTCTGTGCTCCACATCATTTTGGTGTCGTTTAAAACTGTCGATATTTTTTCCGGACTCAATCGTTTGCTCGTTGGTTAACGCTTAAGTTCCCGATGAAAAGGGGACATCATTTCTTGGGGCACAGATCACGAGTAATAGCTTTATGTGAGGCCGCATCAATTCTGACTGATAAAGATCACAACGAAGGTATTCATCATTTGTTAAATCGGTTCATTCTGTGAAACTTATTTTGTTCAACTCTTCGGAACCCTATTAAGGTTTAAATCCTAATCAACAAATGTATTTACAAGTATGTGAGAATGAAGAAGTCCCTTGGTTTTGTGATAAACCAACTGTTATCGTCTGATCCTGCGTTATTTATCCACCGAAGCCGAATGTTACCTAACTTATTCGGACATATTGTCTTCCTCGTTGTTTTAGGGAATTATTTTACATATCCCGTTATTGTACTGCTCGGTCTGTCATAAACAGGTGCTAGTGAACCTGAGTGCACATAGAGGGTTTTGTCGGTCAATTCTTTCTTTACCCGCATGCAAGCGCGCACGTCCACAGTGACTAATTGATCTGTACCCGGATCCTACCTGAATTTATAATCCAAGGGGTAGTTTGCTTTGTTCGGTTCACTTGTTCACTATCACCAGGTCGGAATCTGCTACTCTAAAACAACTCTCCCAAGTAACCGTCTACTCACGCTGGGATGGCTAATTATTTGTCTTTTTGTTTACGAAACACCAGTCATCTACTGAAGATTTCCCAGGGCAGATCATGTTATCGCTGCACCGCAAACCTGACCTCGAGAAAAATACTGTGGTAGTTGGAGCGGTTTAGTGGTTGCGTTGATACACAAGAACAGGATGGATCTTGTTGCAACTGGCGGGAACTGACCTAGTCGTCTACTGGCCTCCTCTCGCTGAACAATCAGAATTTTGATCGAACTTTTGCTATATTCACTACTCGATGGATTTACTGTGCGCTTCGGTTTTTCTCTGAAAGTAGCTTTTGACTTAGTCGGTAGCGCTTAGCTCCTGGATGTGATATATCTGAGTATCACGTCTTTTATAGAATCTACACATAATCATCCAAAACCCTGTTATGAAGTCTCATTTTCCAGATGGAGGATGTTACCGAAAGCGCGATTGAACATTATTAGGGTTGAGTAACAGTTTCTTTCACCTCAGCGTTGGCCGAGTTTGTTCAGGGAATTGTGAACCCTAAATGTTATGCTGGGCTACTTGAGTTGCCGGACAAAACCTCTATCCCGCCAGTACCACGCACTATAACTAAATTCTGCATGCTTAACAACCGCGTACTTATCGGTCTAATCATTTTGCAGCATTGTCATTGTTTCTCATGCGTATACGTATTCCTACCTACATTGTTCGATTTCTTCTTTGGATTCTAGTACACTAAAAGTGGCGCGGCCTGACGAGCGAGCTCAATTTTAGTAATTTTCACTCGTGCTTTTATGTCACTGATTTCATGTCTGAAGGTCAGCAATAAATGATTTATTGAAGTAGGTTGAGAAAACAACAGTTCACTCCAGTACATCGGATCTGCTTCTTCATTGACAATAGTCGTATTTAACAGTCTACCTAGTTAGCAGTTCTTTCACATATAAAAGGGTCCTAACTGAAAATTCCAATGCTCAGTGAGTCGTGCCTTGCTGTTTAACGCTAAACGATGATAATGATGATATGCATATTCCTTGATTCAACCCTACTGTGCTCCGTGGGCCTTCACTTGGTTCACCTGTGCACTGTTCATTTTCCTGATCTCCCTCCCTATTTCAGTTTGCTTCTCGTGCTGCGTGTAAAATTGATTTTCTTTCCCACACAATGGACTTCATCCCAGGTCGTATTTTTCTGTTTCCTCGAACCCCATGCCAACCGCGTGTTTGGTTACAGTCACGTGTCGAATAGTGCTTCGTTTATTTCCATTTCCCTAGTTTACCAGGTTCAGCTGAAGGGTACCCAGCTGATGGACCACTCTTCCTTGACTTAAATCTGCAGTCACGGATCTATATTCGGATGGGTGCTTCGCTTCCTCGTACCTGCCTTTTCCAGTTGGGCTTTTTTCTTCTAAACTGCCCCCGGTAGTTCTCTATGTTGTTAATTTGTCGTTGGCGCTTGAAGTGTGGAACATTTCCATTTCTGTCTTTTCACCAAATTACTCTCTTTATAGTTGGGGTCAATAAATTGGCTCTTTCATCAGTGTTCCCCAGTAATTTCCTTTTATAGAATGACTTCTGGTTATGATTTTTGTCATAATTCGGCTTATACGTACTAAATGGATCACAGTCTGTCTCCCAGAATCTACTCTGCTTATAATGGCAAAGGGTCTTGCTTGCCTCGAAATTGCCACTTTCATTGTTTCAAATGGATAAAACGGTACTGTCTGCTTGTAAAAATTGCAAAGCTCATAGAATTTGGACCCAGCGTAGACAAGTAAATAATCATTTCAATTTGCCGTCCATACTAAGCAGCAGTTTGTCATGAGTCTAGTTGGGGTCTCACAAGGCTCGATCGTTTCTCGTTGTTATTTCTTCGGCGGCCGAAAGGCGATAATTCATTTGTAATAAAGAATTGTTTTGAACTACTCGAGTTCGTCTAAATATTTCGGTCATAGCCACTCAATGCTTTGACTGAAAAGAGTGTGCAGACAAAAAGCGTAATCATCCAGATTGCCCCACTGTTCAGCTAAGCTGGACTGTGATAGTGAACCAACTTTTATTGCCTAGTCCATGTGATCAGTATATGCACGTAAATGAGTGCACGCAGAATAAGGTCATCAAATCTGACACTTCAAAATAGGATCGCATATATCATCTGTAAAATTTTTCGTCCGGAAATGGAGTTTCTCACCGTCCAATTTTGTGTCAACATTATCCAACAGTTTAGGTTTCATAAAGCACACTGAGGATCCCCATTTCAACCGTTTAAACCGTAGTCTCTTCCTTGTTCGACTCGTTTTTTTTCTGCTATTCTTACGGTGCATGAATTTTTATGTAACAACTAGGTTAGAAATCGCTGAAAACGAGTGTATTTTGCTCTCTGATGTTGTTTTCGTAAGCTTTTGAATTCTCGTTTCCTTTTTCGCTATTCTCCTGTCCCGGGGTGTTATCGTTCCATTCACAGCGTCTCACCATAGCGCGTCAACCCGGTGAGCGTTTCGGATTACGTATTTCCGGTGGTGTTCCCGCTTCGTCTCAAGATGGAGCCACCGCATCTAATGGTTCACTCAGTCGTTGCTTGTCCTCTTTGTCCAATGATGGAAGCATTTTGGTCACATGGATATCCTCTGACGGTGCAGTTGGACGAGACGGGCGTCTAAAGCCTGGTGACCGCTTACTCGAAGTAAATGGTCATTGGATGATGGGAAGCACTTTGGACGAGGCACTGGCCGTAAGTGATCTGGTGATTACTGTCTCTCGCTTTGATGCCTCTGAGTGCATTCATCATATTTTGGCGAAAGGCTCATCGCGAAAGCAATATTGGTGGGGTTCAGTATGTACGCTGTTTTTTATAACGTCCGTGGACAGTTGTGGAGCGGCCATACTTACGATTTACAACTAATTGCAGCAAATATTTATTCCGTCCGCATTCTACCCTTGTACGAAAGGCTCGCTCAGCCCAACGTCAGTTATCAAAAAATCAAGCCTTTTATTTTTCTGTGGACTTATAACCGAACACCTTTCATCCACACTGCTGACGATACAAAGTACGAGGATGTTTGTTCCGAGGAGTACCCAAAACGTATACCTGACGGCCGCAAAACCAGCTGTATGCTTCCGTGGAAATTCCGCTAATCAGCTCAGATAATACTTACTATACATATATATTATATATGTATAATCTGTGCAGATCGTATGCTACGATAACCAGGAAAAATGGCAAAAACGATGAAGAACAAAAAAACCTTGAGCCGAGTTCTGCACCATCGTTTGTTGGTCATAGGTACGCATGGTTCATCGTAAGGCTAGATACTATCCGGTTGCCCGAAGGGAATAAGGAGACCTAACACCAATCCTTTGACCAAATGGTCTGAACCGCGAATCAATGTGACAATTTTTGGACAGCGGAGACTAGTTGCTAGGTTCATGCACTTTTCAGATGAAGCTGGGTGCCCAGCATACTCCTCCATGACAGGCGTCAGTGAGCCTGCCATTGTATGCTTCGTACGCCGTCTGCGGTTGGTTTGGGATCAGGGCTTAGCCACCTCATCTAGATGGACTGTCGAAGACCAATCAACCTGGTTGAGGGCGCCAAACATTTGTTTTTGTCCTCGCACTTTTGGAAAAGCCGTCCTTAGGGCTTCCCCCAGCAGATGCTATTTATGACGTGCGCTCTTTTGGGATCATTTTGAGAGGCGCTCAGGACAAGTAGCTGACCATGTCGGGGCACTTGGAAACCCTTACCATACCTAAGTAAATCATTTAGCAACCGTCTGGCGAGTACCCTCCAGTCGGAGCTACACGAGCCAGGTGTCCTGATGCAAGCAACTCGGAGGATGGACAATTGTTGCTGGTGTAATTTAACCTGGTGAATAATTCATTTACTGCTTTCAGATAGACATAAGACTTCGAATCTTAATGTGGAAAGCATCAATAGTATGCTAAAAGTTTGAGTTGTCATGTAATAAGTAATAGTATCTTAAAAACTCACGTTCGAGAGGAGAATTGTTTTCGAAACTTCTTAATCATTAGAATACAATTTGTGTGCTACTCAAACCTAGAGGATGAAATAATTTACAAAAATGCAAGTGTGCACTGTGGCCGTGTAACCATTGGAGTAGATTGTTTTTGATTGTGAGAAATTCGTATCTCGAAGTGTGCCACTTTTGTTTTTGTCAGCAAGCAGTTTAGCGCGATTATCACCAAAACCCTCTAGAAGCCAAACTTTTCTCGTTCTACTTGCATGTGGTTCGGTCAGTCCAGTGAAGGTCGCCTATTCTCACGATCGGTGTTCACAACCTCCCATCATGTGACATGGGTGCCCAATTACCCATTGCTCTGTTTTGCACCCAACAGTGTGTATATGTGCGCATTGCCTGACTTATAATTTACGGGTGGTATTTTGCTTCTGAATAAAAAATCTAGATTATATTCGACCGTCTAAACGATGGTGAAGGCATATTTGAGTTGCGTTTTGCACCTTCAACGTGATATGCATCAATGTTGAGTTCTAATAGGAGCGGAATTTGATTCTGGTTGACAGGATAACCAGAGGTTTGCGTGTGAAAGCTGTAGTCCGAAGGACAGTCAATCAAGACAGGTTACGTTAATCCCAGACTATTTGTAAGTAGTTGTAAAGCATATACATACACCAGTGGAAATATATATTTTTATATACATACACGTGGATTTAAATATATACTTATATATATACATATATACGCTTATATATATATGTATATATATATATATATATATTGAATTCCTTATGTGGACGCTGTTGCTGACTCATGAGTTTCGTCTCGTCTGCGTCTTTGTCCGTTGCGCCTTTCAAGTTCCAGTAGCAAATGTAGTTATCTGATTCCTGCTTTACTTTTCATTGCGTACGGAATAACAAAGATAACATCCGAATTATTGAATTCATTGAACATTTTACGTGCTCGTGTACTCCCAATTTGAACTGGAAGACGAGCGTAAGGTAAAAATGTCTAGTTTGTTCACTTACAGTGCGCGAAATGGTCAAAAGCCCCCTACTTATGCACAGTGATATTGCAGGAGGATTACAACCGCGCCACAACCCGATCGTTTGTGCAACCTGCCAGATACGACTTAAATGTGTCATCTTGCTGAGAACAGAAGCAACTTCCGTACTTTATCTTATCAAGTTTGGTTCACTGCAGATTCATTTTATCATCAAATTCATGTTCTTTTTTGGAATCTTAATGGATTGTTTTTTTTTCACTAGAGAACATAAATGGTGTTGTCTGTCCAGTGCATGTAATTTTGGCTGTACGGGTCCTTGGTTTCTTTTCAGTCATTGGTCAATTTACCGTTAGTCCCTGCCCACAGCACACAACCGCGCTTGTAGTTAGGCTCTTTTATCCGACTTCACGACTAAACCGCGACTGTTAGTCGATCTTTTTCCTGCTTATCCGGCATTTTTGCTGGTTGCACGATTCAGGGCTCAGTGCTGAATATTCGTGTTGTGCTTTTCATTGCCTAAGAATTTCTCGTTTTTCTACATTTAGCTGTCTCGCCTTTTCGCTGACTGTTTCTCTTTCAAGTCGACTCAAACGACTGTCTGTCCCCTTAGTCGTTTCGGGTAACTCACGATTAAAGAACCCAAACTACCTTGAGTTTGTGAATTTTGCAGTCACCTCATCTTCGATTCGTGAATTGACAATCCTCCATAGTTTCATACCAGTTGATAGGAAGCGGATTTTCTATCTCTCTGCAGTCAGCTCTCTTACAGTATAATCGTAGTAGTTTTTCAAAACCATGCTTGGGGTATACTACAGGTCTCTCTGTGATAAAGGCACATCAGCAAGTAAAGTTCGAGGTGTGCGATTGTATTGACGAAGTACGATTGAGGTTGCGTTTCCTCCTATTGCTTACATCTTGTACTGGCCTTCAATCTTCAGAAGCAGGAACCCGAATGTAGTTCTCATGGAATTCTCCAAATAACACTGCTTCCTGTTACCTCGGAAGAAGCATGGAGAATTAAGATTGTCACCATAGAAGAATTGTTTTAAAAGCTTTTCTGACTTAGACAAAATGTCGGCAGTCGGCGAACCACCAGTTCCACTGACGGATATGAATTAGTTTAGACTTTGCCACGGAGCTACTCCCATTTAGGGGCGTTAAGTTCCGATGAACTGTTGGTTTTCAACTCGTAATGCCTTGTTAGTAGATGTCACTCATAGAACCTGGTGCACTGGTTGCAGTAAGGTATTTTCTTGATCGATGGATAGGTACAAGAGCTGGAAAATTTGCGATCTTTTGATGAACTGCTTCGTCATTCAATTTGGCTCATTAATCCAGATAGTTCCATGCTCGCCCGACCCCATTCTTTTTAATGTACGTTTGAATCTATAATGTCCAGGTACATCTTAGTAGAATGATAGAGCAATGTTACCGTTTGCTGGAAAGGATAGTTTGTGGGCTCTAGTGTTTTTTGTACTTCTACTTACTTCATGATATTTGCAACGAGGAGCGTATTCCTTTATCGTGGAGTGAGTCCCTGATTGTACCCATCTTCAAGAAGGGCACACGGAGTGTCTGTAGTAATCATCGTGGGATTAGTTTAATTCCGATAGTTACTAAGATGTTGGCTTCGATAATGCTGCACCGCTTGACACCGATTCGCGAGAGTAATATCCGCGAACAACAGGCCGGATTTCGTCCAGGTCGAGGTTGCATCGACCAGATATTCACTCTTCGACAGATACTCGAAACGCGCCACACGCACCGCCGCCCTACGATCGTAGTCTTCCTCGACTTGAAAGGTGCTTTCGACTCCGTGGATCGACCAGCACTACTCAGTGCTCTCCACCGGAAGGGTATGCCAACGAAGTTTGTGAACCTGTTGCCAGCACTGTACTCGCATACCTATGGTCACGTGAGGGTATACGGTGAACTGCCACGATCATTCGAAGAGGGTGTCCCGTCTCTTTATTCTTGTTCAACTTCGTCATGGACGAGGTGATGGAAGATGCTTTAGGAGGTCTCCGGGATGTAGGAGTCGAACTGGGAAGTGGAGGGAAGCTATGCAACCTAGATTACGCAGACGACGTCGTGTGCTTGTTCGAGTCTGCGGACCATGCACAATGCGCACTAGATAGACTGTCGAGATCGGTTGCTCGGTTACCTTCAACGTGCAAAGTGCTGTTGCAGAACTGGACGACAGCAGTGCCGAACTTGGTGCTGAGTGGAGAGGAACTAATGATTGCGGACCGTTTCGCCTACCTTGGTAGCTCTAGCAGCTTACGCTGGACTGAAGCACATGTCTAGTACTAGGTGCCAATTGAGAGTACCTTGTTTCAGCATACGAAACTTGATAGACTACACTGGTTGAGTCACATGTTACGTATGGCGAACACTCGTCCATCGTACCGTACCCTATTTTGTGTTCCACCTAAAGAATGGAAGAAGCCACCTGGAGGTCAACAGATGACGTGACGACGCGGAATGGATAAATGTGCAGCGGACTTAGGTAAAGTAGGTGTCTCACGTCTTGTTGGTTGGAGTGTGAAAGACTCGTCAACCAGCTGACTGCAGACACTGAAGGATATGGCAATGACAAGAATGCGTTTATGGAGTTAGACTATGTTGCATGTGTTGGCTTTAACGCATGTTACCTTTTCCCGCTTGTTAGGTCCACTCTCTGTTCGCCTTGAATATTCACTCTTTTATAGAAACTTGTACTCCTGAGGAAAAGGCAGCGGTCAGTGAGGCTTTCCTTGCTGTTTAACGCTGAACGATGATGGCTCATATGTAGTTCTCGTTCGATTGTTTTAGGCTTTTCGACGGGCAGACGATGTTCTAAACCTCATCGTTTGTGATGGCCCATTGGATCCAATGGCATTGCACATGCCTGGCAATCGATTAGTGGCAAAAGCTGTCGCTTCTCGAACTGCTTCCTCCGTTCCTGACGCCCCTTCGATGACCCCGGGTTTCTCCGTTGATCTTTTAGAAGACGGTATAATGGAGAGTGAATCGACGCGTCTCGTACGCTCTGGTGACACCTCGATGTCCACTACCGTTAGAGAAGCTAATTTCTCTGTCAAGATGGTACGTGAGTTAAAGTTTCCTGATTGCATGATGCTTAAAGAATAGCAATTGTATCTCTTTTACGGTGATTGGAAGACTTACTCGGATGTGTGCACATCCTGATCCGTGATGAACCAGTCCGCATTTGTATGTGGATGACTTAAATTCCTTGTTTTACCTTGGTTATATCTGAAAGAAAACATGCATTTTGAGGACTCAACTACGTTGTCCTCTTCACATCACTCTACGTTTTTACCTTTATGTTTGTCACCAACATGGAATCTATCCTCATTGCCTCTTTATTTACTGTTAACTCGACTCACTACGCGAAAACGGCTTATCGTCCAGATGCGTCTTTTTGGTTTGCCGCAGCTGCTTCGTAAGGTATCCGCAGTTCCGGGTGTCCACTTTCGATAAGATGCGCGGGTACTTGAGAAGTTGGTTAACTGGAAGCCGAGGATATCACCACTAACAGTGCTGCCTGAGGAAATGTAGGGTTTTGACCGTCGCCAATGGTCACAAAGTTTATCAACTGGTTACGAGTCAATTCACGAGAATCTAGTGCGATTGGAGTGCTCAGGAAACTTGGTAATTCAAGCTCTGTAGTGTCGGGAGAGGCACTTTAAAAAACACTTCATTTGGCTGGCTTCGAAATTTGGCGTTCGATTTATGCATGCAAGTAAAGTAATGCAGGTAGATCTTAGTCAAATGTAGGCTGTCAGAGGGAAAAGTATCCTCAAAAGGCATTAGGCTATTGGACCAAATGAACTTTTTCCATCCTTCCTCGTAGACATCAGCGAAGTTTTACTGTCAGAGTTACTAAAACTCGGTTCAATCTAGGAAAACCAGTGCATTCCAAACAGCTTGTGTGAAACCGTGATTTCACTGGTCTGCAAGAAAACTCTGTGAGAACTGCTAATGAATTAGATTGGTAAACATCACATCCCAGTTGTTTGCGGGCATTATCTTCCGCCGATTTTCCACTTCCAGCGAAAGATACAAGCCTGCGGATACAGCCAGTTTCCGATTCTGTCAGTGTTATATTTATAAAATCTTAACTCTTTGGTAATTTGGAATACGCACTAACCTTTCGTTGACCCACGATCTCTGCCCTTCTTGGTTGAAGGTAATGGGCAGCTCGATCGGTATTGCATATTTGTAACGCTCCAAATGACGGATGCCTTAGTGTATTTCGTTTCTTTCGCAATTAATGTCTGGGAACAGTCGGAACAGAGTTCACGCTTATAGCGCTGTTTCACCTGGGTTCACCATGGGAAATGGTGTTCATCAGGATTGCCCTCTTTCACTTTTTTCCATCTTCGTGACTGAGATTATTATGTGGGCACCTTTATATCCCCGCAGGGACAGGGAATTTGATATTGTTCCGGACAGGCAAATGCCCGATATAGGATATACAGACGTCGTGGGTTCTGATCGAAGACCGCGGTAAGTTGCAAACGTCTTTTGACCACGGCAGTGGCATCGTGGAACCTCGCTGCAGCAGGAATGTTGCGTGGAGTAGATAAACTGATTTACTTTTTCGGTTGGATCTCACCAAATGGTTGTGCTCCAATGCGATGTTGGATGTGGAAGGCCCAGTTGCCGTTTACCACTTTCGCGCATCTGTGGCGTACGGGTTTCTCCGATGTAGATGGTAGTTTTGGAAGATAGGCTGAAGTGATCATTCTGTAAGGTGAAAAAGTATGATGGCCTCATCCAGTAGACTGGTTCGCGCAAGCCCGGTTGGTGGCCGGTTTCGAGTCTATGAGATCCCCCAGACGCACTTAGATGATATAGCTCCATGTCGTAGTCGGTGACTATCTTTCGTCACCGGTCTTTCTCCCTCTGTATTTTCTTCAAATTTCTTCGTCCACTTCATTTATGATTAAATGGTATTATTAGGTAGCAATCAAAACCAGAGTACTGTAGCGCAAGATTCGTAATTGCAAATAAAAGTTGAGCTACACCAATTGGTGCTACCACTGTTATCTGTTTTTACGAATGTATTTGCAAACCGTTTTTCGGGTTCACATGCGCGAATAGCTTATGCTTGAGTCACCGATACGTTAGATAAGTCGACTTAAAGATTGCCAAAGAATTGCTTATAGTTGTCCACAGCTGAATGCAGAAAGCGAGCTAGTTCGATGATGCAAACCACCTCAAAATTCACATGAACGGTTTTCTTGCAAAATCGTGAACTGTGAAGCGCTTCTCAAATTTGCATCGTTCTTTGCCAGTTTCTCTTATGAATAGGTTCATTTTTCTTTCACATGTTTACCCTGTAGGTATAGTTGACCTAACGCAACTTATGGTTTTCAGTTGGCCGTAATTTCTCTCATCATCCTAATGTCGCATTGATTAAGCATGGAATACTTTAATACTTGATCCTATAACATTATCGTCGGGTAAATAACGTATTCGTTTGCGTACCTCTGTGCTCGGTCCATTCCAAATTACTTACAGCGCTTCATCGTGATGAAACGATTCGTATTGGATAGCAGTTAAAATTGTCTTTTGTTTTTTGTTACGAATGTGCTTTGTGAACATGTTGTTTAATCCAGGACCCTCTTATTCCGTTGCTAAAAATCCCCAATCGTTTTTTGTTTCTTCATTCTGTGGCTGCTTTGAACCGGCCAATGACTGTTCTCCTGTTTACCAAGATTCCTATGATGTGATCTGTTTCCGAGCGATGGCTGACTTCCTGTGGAAATTTCGCTTCTATTACACCGAATTCTGTTCCTTCTAGTAGCGTCCGGTCGAACTCTCAGTAGGAAATGAGGTCAGCTTTTCATCGCTAGTTGAAACCATGTAGCCAGATACAATCTCTTTAATTTCAGCGTCATACTGCATTTTCTGCAGAGATAAATCTTGCCATTTCACTTTTCTTAGTATTTCTTATGTAGTTTGTTCCGCAGGCTGAATTGGCCGCTGAGTTTCCATCAACAACGTCGGTCACTGAAAGTAGTTCATCTCCGAGTGAATCTTCATCCACTTCACCAACAACGCTCGTCAAGGTTCCTTCGAAAACAGCGGGAACCAGTCCAGGATCTGACAGTGTGGAATCCAGCGAAACAAGCCACACCGGCGGTTCCTTGGTTCTGGCTTCTCCAGCCTTCGTGAGCGGTTCTGGTCGGTCGCCTCTAGTGCTCATTTAATATGCACGTTTGTGGTCATGGGTTTTTGTTCTTCCTAGTTTTCGTTGCTCCATCGTTTTTTTTTTGTTTTCCCCAATCTTTTCCGCTTTTCTCTTTTGTCCAGGACATTGCGCGAAACGATGATGTGGGTATTGGGTCTCCCACGGGTCGTGTACTTATCCGCCCTGAGGGAATCAAACCAGGACGATGAAGAAACTTGTGGCAAACAATATTGTTCGTTCTTTTTTTACTCCTAAAGCCTCCCGATGTATTTCCTTGGCTCAATGGAAAATCGCGCTTCAATGGGGTATACAGAACCCGCGGATTAGTAGTCAGACGACCTGTTACCTTTTGACCTTGTCTAGCGCATCGCACCCCAACCCAATGCCGACAGGCCAGCAGTACACCTCGTTATGTATAGAACAAAACAAAACTGCACGAGAAGATTCGTTTCGTTCTTTGCTCCTACGAAGAAACATCGGTAGGCCTGATCATCACAAAGGGGCCTTATGTTTGCCTAGGTTAATTCTGTCCTTGACACAGTTGCCGCATCATCCCCTTGTCCTGATTTCGGAAGTCTATTCAATTATTTTAAGAGTTTACCTACTGCGCTTCCTTAAATTGCCCCAGGCCCACAATTATGGCCTGTGCTCATTTTACTGCTTCCTTGGAATCGCTGTACGTGCAATCCTAAACTCTGTCTGTGCATTATATTGTGGCTGTCATTGTTTTCTGTTTTACGATGTGCTCTGTCTTCAATTTCGTTCTTTTTTAATTGCTGCATTCGTAACCGATATATTTCGGCATCCTGATTCTGTACCTTGTACAGCTGTTTTTCTTGATCCTCTGCACTCAGCTGTCCTCATTTCTTGTGGAATTTTCAAGGGGTTTGTTTACATCTTTCTCAAAGCCTAACGCACCTCCTCCAGGAACTTCCGCGTTTGGTTCTGTACAAAACCGGCGAATTTGTGGAACTCACATCTGTTTATTCCATTCCCGTACATTTGTATCCACAGGCGCAGTAGTATTCCTTTTATAGAGAATTAACGTTCATCTCACTACTACTATCAGCTCTAACGCGTCAACTGCATTGCTTATTCCGATGCTCTTGCGGACGTTCCATAGAAGATAAATGATTGATGTCGATCGACGTGGAGAGGTTTTATTGATTATGAACAGGTACATTTTGCTGTCGGCACTATGTTTCATACACGGATGAGAGCGCAGAATTGCCCCGGAAGCAAACGACCGGTTTCGTAGTTATGCCTTACTCGTCAGTCGTGCTTACCCGATACTCTTCTGCAGCCACCCTCATATCCGTGCACCCCTTTTTAGTTCCATTAGAATCTTATTTGGACTATTAGGAACGTGTATGGATTTTGAGTCCACTTAAGCTTCACACGGTGGTTCTTCGGAGCGTTTTCGTCAATCAGCCGGAGACACGAGGTTCCAACCTAACGGTTTTGTTGTTAGTGCCACCTTTTATATACGGATTGGAGTATGAAATTGTCTCAGAAGCATACGACCGACTTCGTGTTTATTGCGGCTGGTCGAGTAGGCATGCTTGATATTCTTTTCCTTATTCTTCCTTGTCTGTTTAGCACGCCGTCGACCGAATTTGGTAAATAAAGGCTGCTAACCCGAAGTAGATCATGTGCATGATTAAGCATACCGGCGAATTCAGGTTTGCCTGGTTTGAAAAATGATGGAATAAAATGATTTGTATTTTCTTAGAATAATATTGGTAAAGTACAAAACACGGGAGCACCCGTAGTGATTTAAGAATTTTTTCAGCGGTGGGAAGTTAGAACGTCGTGAAGATTATCCCGGTCGATTATACTCTAGTGCCAAGATGTCTCTATGTTGTTGAAGAGCAGGACGAATAGTACTGATGGAGCTGGAAACCATACAGCGGTCCCATAAGCCAAATAACTACAAAGCGAACATGTCTCAGATCACAAAAGAAACAGAGATGAAGATGTGATCAGGGATGAGCACAAACCGGTCAACTAGTTCGTCAAGGCGAAGCATCGGACTTCACGCCTCAGAACCGAGATATCAGATGGGCGAATCAAGCACCGGTGATTGCTAACAATGAAATCTAGGACGTTGATATGGAAGTTGGAATCCGGTACAGGCGGGTATTCAAAGTTGGAATAACGATGGGTCGTCACCATCACAAGAATGATACACAACACAAAAGTAAGGGCTTACAGGGAGATAGTGTCAGTCATATCAGCTGAAACTCAAGATAGGAATGATCATGGTTTTGTAGTCTGGACGGGACGAATATTTGGTGGACATCAGCTTTGGGTAAAGACGCGGAAGGGAGTGAGAGTGGGTGACGCCTTCTGCGGATTTGAGTTTCTGTCAAGAACGCAACAAGAGAGCTGCATCGACGTTGCAGTTGAATCCACGTGTTAGTGAGGGTGGTAAATTTCGTTTTGTTTTGCAAGTTGGCAAAGGGGACTAAGATGTATAGTGTGGGTGGGAATTCCGATACTTCGAAAATGGCCAAAGCCATCATAGGATTTGAGTGTTTCCAGTAATGAGGCATCTCCGGGTTCGCGTCCTACTTCTAAATATTAAGCAATATTCTAACCGTATATCCGAAACTTCCAGCTCACGCTGACGTCCCTAGACAGGTTAGCTCTTGTTGCCGGCACGATTGTTGCACGCGTCGTTTGTGGGGCTAACCTTCCCACGGCCACAACAACGCAATCACCCGCGTACACATAGCGACGGGTAGTACCCCACTTTTCGACCCGCCTTTAGGCGCCGTGCAATTAGGGACACCTGCCGGTGTCATATTTAAGCCTCGATCCGAACGGGCTCCAACACCTGCGTATGTCTGCCATCCCCTAGTGACCCACAGGGAAGAACGGTCAGCCTTTGCTGTATTGTGCTGCATAGACTTTTGGGAGCAGAAAAGTAGTGTCTCATTTCAGTCAAAAATCATGAACGTAAAAAGTAAAATAGGAGAAACTTTAAGCCCAGCATGTAAAAATGTGAGGGACAATTCATCGAGGAGCAGTCAGAGCACATTATGATAGGTTATTCAGGAATTTGGCTGAAACCCGATTGCAGTTTGTCAAAATTCGTGCTAAATATGGGACAGTAGAATTCCTATAGATATTGATTCTAGAGGGTATGAAACGAAAAGCGGATCGTGTAGAAATATGAGATCGACACTTCGAAAGATCGTTGTGCAGAGGATGCGTGGGATCTGAACGAATTTTGTGGGCAGATTTCTCACATGCTGATAGGTGTTGATCACACAGATTAAGGGAAAATTCAATTAGTGGTATGAAAGACACCTGGCTAATAATTGATAGCCCCGGCGAAGAATTTTAAAGTTTTGTTTAAGGAAACCTGGAAATATAACTGGAGATCAGTAAAGAAGGATTGGAAAAAACATTGGTATAGAAATCGGGAAACGGTGCTTTGTTTCGCCTTCTAGGGTCGAAGCTTCTTGATTTGAAGTGATAACCGTCGGCGCTTCTTTACGCAAGTAGAAATGTGAGAAGCCCACTTCAGATATCAGTAGTAACTCCTAGATGTTTCACATAATCAACCCTGGAAAATGCTTTTGAGTTGATGAAAGATGTTTCGGATGGATAGACTGACCAAGACAGAGAGAACAAACAATCGTAACATCCAAATGTGTTGAAATTTGAAACCGATCGTGCAGAGAAACGGAAGATGAGGCGTTAGAAACACCTTAAAAGACACCGTTGCTCGAAACGGCTCGAGAGAAGGCAACTTGACCGGCGTACTTAACCAGATGACACCGGGGCCTAGTTGTTAGGCCGCTGAACTAAGCAGAGAAGACGAACGGTGAAAGAACAGGAACCTGTAGCATGCCTGAGTTTTCAATCAACAGTTAGCCGCATTAAGTGCACAACAGTGGCCAGTTGATGCCGTCTTTCTTGAAAACCGTGTGTAGCAGCGAGGCCCACGAACTGTGAGAAGGGCGAACAATACCATTAGAAGTAAAATGTCGAACTCACTTTCAGCGAATGCTAGTTTGTCCGCTACCCGTCGGCGAGGTCGAGCCGTGAATGATGGTCCGCTAGTGATTGTGGTGCCCTACACGACCAGCCACCGGACTTCGATCGATTTAGTCATTACGGTGATTTGATAAACAATGACTGGGAATCATTCGCAAGATCACAAAGTATACCAGTGATTCGGTGTGCATCTGTGCGGAAATCGAAACCCGTAAGTCTAATGTTCAACGAGGGATCAATCAACTGCAGCCTTCGTGAATCAACAAGTGCTGCAGAAAATCGATTCGCAGTATACGGCAGCAAATACGAACGCCCACGTGTACCGTCGCCGTGGTCACACGTTACTCTCTAACCATCTCGTGCTGTAAGTAGGAATGGACGCGCCATTCGAAGCGGACAGCCGAAGCAGTTGTGATAGTGGCTTGGCATGACTGGTAGGGAAGACAGACCCTTGGGCTCCGGTATCAAACAGAAACCTAGCGTTCGTACAGTGGTCGTCTACATAAAATAAACGGCCAACGTCGCCGGTGAGTATGACCGCATTTACTTGTCGACTGTGGCGTTTCCCCCTCCCGCGATGCCTGCCAACGCAATCTTTGATATCCGCTGTCCCTGAGAAACACCGTCTCAAATGGCCGTATCTTCACCCAGAAATCTCCAAGACATCACAAGCAGTACTTCTACAAACCCCCTAATAACTCATGCGTGCGGTATATTTTCAACCTAATAAAAGCTGAAATCAAACGCATCGACACTTCAAAGTCAGCCAACTTCTGAGTGGTACCAACAACCGATTCTTGTGACAAGGCATTCGATCGTTGTGTGGGAAGAAAAAGAAACATGCGAAATTTTCTGCGGATATCGACAGCATTAATCATGCTTTCATCCATCCCTCCACCTATACTCCAGTCGTATTTCGACAGGGTGATGATATAACAGTTGTAAGATTTTCTACGCAAGAGGTGCTCGAATTTCTCTGCGCCACTAAAATTACCACAGGTGTTGGTTCTGACAGTCTGTCCCCCGTTCTCTTAGGGTATGGTGCTTTGAATTTGACGGAAGCATTCACTTCTCTAACTAACATTTCATTGAGCTCGTCTTCTATCTTTTACTGCTGGAGACCTGTCACTATTATTACAATTCAAAAATCTACCAAATATACTGCGTTAGCGAAACGCTTTCGCCTCATCACCTTAACATCTGTTGGTTTTAAAGCGACGGATTCTGATATACTTAGGAGTCTGCGTTTTTCTATAAAGACATCCTCCTGACGATCCATTTCAGTTTGCCTATAAATCAGACGGGTTCACTTTAGGCGAAGTCGCCTCCCTCAATCACAACACTTGAAAGTCGTCACAAAGAGAGTACAGGTTGACGTGGTGTGACAGGTTGCGTGCCTCCATGGTCCAAAGAGCTATGCTGAATGGCTCATCTCAAGCCGAAGATCTAACCATGCATGCAAGGTCAATGGGTAGAGGCCTGATGAAGTAGTCTCCTGATCCTTCCAATCTGGGGTTCATCTGAGTTAGCAGCTCAGTCAGAAAAACGAATGAAGGAATAGTTGATCCAAGTAGATGGGCTTCCACTCANTGTTGAAGAGCAGGACGAATAGTACTGATGGAGCTGGAAACCATACAGCGGTCCCATAAGCCAAATAACTACAAAGCGAACATGTCTCAGATCACAAAAGAAACAGAGATGAAGATGTGATCAGGGATGAGCACAAACCGGTCAACTAGTTCGTCAAGGCGAAGCATCGGACTTCACGCCTCAGAACCGAGATATCAGATGGGCGAATCAAGCACCGGTGATTGCTAACAATGAAATCTAGGACGTTGATATGGAAGTTGGAATCCGGTACAGGCGGGTATTCAAAGTTGGAATAACGATGGGTCGTCACCATCACAAGAATGATACACAACACAAAAGTAAGGGCTTACAGGGAGATAGTGTCAGTCATATCAGCTGAAACTCAAGATAGGAATGATCATGGTTTTGTAGTCTGGACGGGACGAATATTTGGTGGACATCAGCTTTGGGTAAAGACGCGGAAGGGAGTGAGAGTGGGTGACGCCTTCTGCGGATTTGAGTTTCTGTCAAGAACGCAACAAGAGAGCTGCATCGACGTTGCAGTTGAATCCACGTGTTAGTGAGGGTGGTAAATTTCGTTTTGTTTTGCAAGTTGGCAAAGGGGACTAAGATGTATAGTGTGGGTGGGAATTCCGATACTTCGAAAATGGCCAAAGCCATCATAGGATTTGAGTGTTTCCAGTAATGAGGCATCTCCGGGTTCGCGTCCTACTTCTAAATATTAAGCAATATTCTAACCGTATATCCGAAACCTCTAGTTCTTTCTATGTAACTCAGGCCCTGTGAACTGCAGGAAACATCATCCCATGTTTCCGTGAGTAATGGCCACCGGTAGTTGCTTCTTGTCCTGAAATGTGGGTTATTGCCAGTGGTTAACTGTGTGGGTACGATTTACTTCGCTGGGAATTTCATGTGGTATCAATGGATCCCGAGAAATTTCACTACCTTATTTTATTCCCGATTGAAACCAATGAAATTTTGTGTACTTCTGTCATCCCCAAGTTTCTTAGGGATAAGCGCCAAAAAGTTCACACTTGATTCCAGTCAGTGATGTTTGCTCCTGATTTTAGTGCTTCTCTCGGGTTGGATGTGCTTACGCCAAAACAAGCTCTTGTGTCACTGGTCACAACAACAGCAGGGTTTGGAAGAGGTCTCCGCAACACTGATTCCAGCCCAGTACGCGTAAAAATCGCATACTGGAATTGCTTTCAGGGTTGGAGCATTGTCACGCTGAGCAATCGATTGGGGCCTGACGACCAGTATTGTACCCCCTCGCTTTATTAGCAATCCGCATCTTCAACTACAACATCGTGGAAAATCACAGAGAATATGAACCAACGCCTGAAGGTCGTATGCAGATTTTGTGAGTCAAATTGATGAATGCCGATTGTGGGGCCAGGTTTTCTCTTTATCGACTGAACGGTTTATTCAATCGCGGTATCCGACAGAAGAGCCGCTCAAGGTCGCAATATAAATGTCTTCTACGATGATGAGCCCACTTTCAAAATTTGACGAAAATGGCGAGCCTGTGAATTTCTGGTGCTCTTTCCCTCTTTCTGTTGTACGATATATTATCGTAACTATGTTTGGGGAGTCGGAGACACTGTTCGACATAGATCGTACTATTTCGTCTGTCATTTGAACTAGTGCATTGATCCCGCATGACCCGAAGGTGTAGTTTACAACTTTCGGGTTGCAGTTTAAGGCACACTGGATTGCCCGTCAGATGATGCAATTTAACCACGCCTTGGATTCCCTTCCCGCCTGTTATCGCATCAGCAAGAGACCTGGTACTAGATACGGGGCAGCCGTACAATCGGCTTAAAGAGGCTTTGTTGCAGCACTAACTTCCTTCAAGGAAAGGCGTTTTCGGCAAATGCTGGCGCGACGATCCGTTGCTGACATTTGACACACCCGGTCCCTTACTGGTTCTGTTGACGGGGGTTCTGAAATCGTCCGAGGACCGTGGCTGGAGTCACTTCCAGCTCACGCTGACGTCCCTAGACAGGTTAGCTCTTGTTGCCGGCACGATTGTTGCACGCGTCGTTTGTGGGGCTAACCTTCCCTCGGCCACAACAACGCAG
>LUCM01007979.1:3263-89735 GCA_008360955.1 Fasciolopsis buskii
AACTAACTAACTAACTAACTAACCAACTACCAGTGTTGGGTGGGAAATATTTCACGTGGCGGGGAAGGGAGGGGTAATTGCGACCCAAACTGACGAGGACATAGATGTCCATGTCAATTAAACCTGCTACGTGAATCCTGAACGCCAGCTAGAAAAAGGAAGATATAAAGTATTGATTTTTCTTCTCAGTAGTTTGCTTGGCATACGGATAGATGAACAAAATTTTCCCGGAAGCACATGACCCGTTTTGCGGTCATTGCCGCTGTTCAGGTATGCGTACCTGGTGCTCTCCTGTCCTTAATCTGAAGTTTAGCCTTGCTTGACAGACTAAAATCCTCAGACTAACCACAATGTGATTATTAAATGAACCTATCATCCATTTATGCTCCCGACGATTCAAATGAGATTCTAGCAAGAAAGAAATATACTTGTCTTTGCTAACAACTCGTGATATTTCCGTTGAACAACCATGAATTATCTAAAAGGAACATTTGTTGGCAATTTGAAAAATTATTTTCAATAAACACATTTCGTGACAATAACAAAAAAATTAGTCGCATCAAAACAGTTCTATTTGCATCAGAATCAAACAACCAACAGAAAGTGTTCCATTTATTCACAAATATAAATTTGATCATTATTTGATAATTCTTTTTAAGCGAATACACGCCTCGTGGTAAACTGACAGTTTTCTGCAAAAAGATCATGTTCGGCCACTACTTGACAAGTCTGCAAAATCCAAGCCGACTGGTTTCTGTCCAAACCTCCAAGCCTTTAAATTCCAACTAATGGTTGCTGGTTGATTAATGCCAATCGAATTGCCAAACGTTCATTGTAGCTGATGCCACGTGCTTCCACAGTTTGGCAGAATAATCGTTGTTACTCAAGTGAAATTTCCGACTATCATTCTGCGTGGCAAAGCACATGCGGACCAAGGGTTTTGGTTGCCTCCATTCGTGGGTTCCGATCCCGTGGAAGTCTAAGATTATTTCCAGTTGGATCAATTCTACAATTCACATTTGTTCGCGTTAAGCCACGCTAAGCTACTTAATGCGTTTCGTCAAGTCACGACACTTTTGCCCGATGCTTTATGATAACGAGAGGCTCTGGAATGTTCAGAGTACAGAACGTACGAGAACAATTAGACATTACCAAACTGACGTTCAGATTCTGCCATGTTTTGATACAAAAGATCTAGAATAACTGTGTGATCGAGTTGATGAACCCCTTTTCAGAAAGCGACGAAAAACCACTGGATGACATATACAGGTATGTCAGTTACTAAAAGACACAGGCATTGTATTTGTCCGGCTGCGTACGTCAATCTACTGTTCGTGAACGCGGGGTTCGTTTTGGCCAAGGTTGGTTGGTAGGAGTGAGTATGAGTTATCTGTAGATTACTGACAAATCAAGTCGAAATACACAAACCACTGTTCACTATCGGATTATTAACAGTGAACGAAGTCAATTTCCTCATAAACGTGGCGTGAATTGCATGGTCGACAATTTTCCCACCAGCATTGGCTGTATCTGTAAGTAGTCCGCTCACACATGCAACTCGGGTTAGGAGGGTGGGAGTGGGATGTATGCCGGTTAACTTTAGGTATACAGGTTCAGCAATATAGTGACTTATCGAACGAATGAATTAGCATTGAATCCAGTCATGTTTTGTGATCTGTTTTGTCCAAAGGCTTCCCAAATTCAATGGCATTAATCGCATTTTTGTAGTTCATCGAACGGATATAATGAAAACGGAAGAAATAACCGATCAATAATGGGGTGCGTTTAAAGGAGTTAAAAATTAACTCCCCAGACCACAGTAAATCTAGTGAATCAGTTCGAAAATGTGCAACGGACACTGTGGGATACGGTTCACGCAGAGCGCGAGAGGAAAGATGAGGAACAGAGAGAAAGAATGTGCACCACTCGCAATCAAATCATCCACTTGTTCTCTCGACATCCGATTGACTTACATGTGAGCTTTGTGAAATTCCATAATACGTTGAAGTCGTACATCGTTCGGTTCGTGCAACAGTTTGAGTGACCGCAAATAGTCAACGGATCGATAATCCTCTTCGAGAAAATCGCCAATCTCGGCTAGATAAACGGATTTTAGAGGAAAGAGGTATGTGTGTGTGTGTGGGTGGGTGGGGGGGTAGTCAGAGAAAAAATATCGCCTCGGGGCAGTAAATTTAATGCAAAACAGAAGGACCAGAAAGTCGTGATGAGAAAGAAATCGGAGAATCAAATCACCAAATTACCAAATCTCTTGGGAGAATTAATTGGAACTCAGTCTTCCAGTCGAAAGCTCACTAGTGCTTGATATTTCAAAATTATTTGTGATTTTGGTTGATATGACAATATGTTTTATTACCAATCACCAAACTGCAATTTTCAAATCACGGAGAGATTTCGTCCTACCATGAAATTAGGTCTCTATAGTCTTACTGACACAAAGGACTTTGGTGAATTGACTGTCAGCTTTGTGGGAAGTTGAACTCCTTCTCACGATCGACACTTTTCAGTGACCACCTATCTGTGTCAGTCACTTGCATACGAATATCGATGCCTTGCCACGTGACCTCACAGCCAAAATTGGTAAATTTCGACCGTAAGTAGTCGTAAAACCATCGGCGTATACATAAACCGTGACAGTTTGTATTCGTCGATATTTTTAAATGGAACGTACCTCTTTCAGAATTAATCCTAATGGTTTTTTAATATTTTTTCTACTTCCTTTATTATTGAGATAGCAATGTACATTGTTTTCCAGGAAGGGGGCCGCGACCAACAGTGGGTTGCCGAGTGGGAAAGTTGACCGGCGGTTGAAGAATTCAAACCCGCGACTTTCATGACCAAACGCCACGATATTTTCCGCTTGGCCACGGGCCGGCCAAGAATTAACACACATTAAAGTATGGATTAGAAATCTTAATTAAATATGATAATGTGTTAGAATACAAATCAGGAAGCATCCTTGGTGTGGGCTGCTAAATACTACGGCGACTTATAGACAGGACAGATCGGTCCTAGCAACTAGATTTGATCAAGAAAACGAAACCATTGTAAGCTATATTGGCACTAATTGATGTGCACAGCTTCATCTTATCGCGCTTCATCTTATCTTAGTGGGAAAGAAATACACGCATTTTGGTTTTGTCTTAAGTGTGGTCCATCCATACGGTTAATCTAACAATAACAACAATCAGTTCATTTCTATAAACTGGGAAGGGCTTGCCATGTTTGTCAGTTGAAGGAGCCTCCAGTGGCTGAACAGCTTATCCATTAACTGGTATGACTTAAAAAGCGTGTGTCAAGAATTGGACAACGTGTTGCAAAATGAAAACAATCCATCTATATCCCATCGGTAAATTGTGAGTTCCGGAACTGAAGCAAAGTAAGAAATCACACCCTTTTAATACTAAAGCTATCATTGGCTGTTAATCATTGGTAAAAGACGTAAATTCCTAGAATTGGGACGTAACCAGGGCGCGTGACAAATCTACGTCCTTTGGCAATCAGCGTTATGGAATATCAAAGAAAATACTAACGGTTAGAGAATAGAAGAACCTAATGACTCTTTTAAAAGGGCAGGCTGCATTCACAGCAATCCACATATTTACACACACACAGAGACGGATAGCGGTAGTCAAGCTCTCGGTGTCGTGGCATTACGACTTGAAGGTCGCGGGTTCAAATCTTCTCACTGCTGGTCAACATCCCCACTTGGTATCCCTCTGTGATCCTCGTCCTAGAAATGATGCGGGTTATGGTTTCAATAATAAGGGAAGTAGGAGATAAAAGATTGAAAGACTGCGTTGGGTGAAAGGGGGGAACAGTTTGCAAGGCGAATATGGGGTCGCAGACGCAATTCCGCTCCGCCATTTATTCTACTTTTACAGAGCTAAAGACGAAATAGACCCGAGTTGGGGTGTTCTAACTCTGTACTGTGTTGTCCAAACCTTGATGTCCTGACAACGTGTAAAATCCCATCTGACTACATGAAGTTTCACATGTTGGCCAAATAGTGTGCCATGCTAACACACCAACATGTTCTATTTTCCAATCAATACGCTCTAAGACGGAACAACCAAGCTAACTCTTACTCCAACTTCGTGCTAACGGCGATCTTTCGTCAAAGTTAATCGCGGGGAGTGATATTACTAAGGCTTAAACCAGGTGAACTGGTCCATGTAGGCGTAGTCCGAGTGTCTGGCTGGGTTCTACTAGAGGTCCCCATTAGTGTGATGGATAGAGATGATGAGTGATATGACTCGATGTCAAAGTTAGTGGCGTTTTTGAATTCAGATTCTCGTTTCTTCTGTATAATTGTTCAAATTGTTTTTTCCAGTCAATCTTTTTTCTCTTTTAAGCAAATCATGCTGAAGTGACAACCAAAACCAGAGGATGTTGGTGCAAGGCTAACCAATCTAAACTAAACTAAATATGGTCATCAATTTAGGCATTTGGCATCGGTAGGATATCATCATACGGTACGGGCATAAAGCCTGACAAAAGTTGTTAGACCTTTCAAATAAATCGGCCATCATTCGTTAGTACTTTCAACAGACAGTATAGATTGCAAAAGTGGACCCTTTGTTCCAGTTGCAAGGTATCGAATTTATATAAACCAAACATATGCGTGAGTATTAGTGATGGGAATGTGTTACAGAATAACGCGGGCCCTACCTAACAACTGAACAAGTCCATGCATTCAACCTGATGGATGTTGGTTAACCCATGGGAAAATCTTGTCCATGACAACTGTAGCATATTGTAGCACACTCCACCTCTATGTATAAATTGGGCCACAAACGGAAGTTCAGACACTGTTGAATATCGTCTTGTGACCCAGATGAAGGGGGACACGAATTGCTAAAATATCATCTATGCCTAGATTTGAATGCAATCCCAGAGTCACCAGTTGTTCACATTTGGATTTAGTCCACAAAACTCCAATTGCATCGCAAGTATTCTAACTGGACAACCATTGAAATCTACAACTTACCAGCATCCAACAAGATATTTTCGCACTCACCTTGAACAATATAGGAGGCCAATAGGGCAGCGGTGTTCTCACTACATAGCAGGGTTCCGCTGACCAAATCTCGTTTGATTTGTAACGCAAATAGATATCTACGGATCAGCCGAGTGAAATGAACGATCGAGGGAGGGGAAGAGTAGAACAGTTCAAATGAAGATTTGTGTGCATTTTCGAAAACGCCTGAGACACAAATAAAGCAATCAGAAAAGTTGTCTTGATAAGGCTCATTTGTGATCGAAATTTAAAGATTAGAATGAATATGACACTGATGATGATAACGCTCATAGCAAGTGTGTATTGAACAACTCATGCTCCTTGTAGCTGGAACTCGATTGGAGAACGATACGTCCATGTTAACCGATCACAATTTGTTTAGCCATAACAGCTGCACTCCTATCGGAGGACACTTTGTCATGAGATAGACACGGATCATCCAAATATGCTTCGCCGGGCATTAGCCTTGAAAGTGTTACTTTCAAGTGTGATCACACAAAAAATTTCTGGATCACGGAAACTTTCTTCTATACACCAACAAACCAGCGTATTCTGTTAATGAATCATGCTTGAACGTACATTTTAATTTCTTATGAACAGGTCAGAACGATACCTCTATTTCGAATACAAAACCATGATATTGCCATCTCAAGTCTCGCTGGAAGAGGCACGAATGTGACCAAACCTTAATTCGAATAAGAGAGTTGCAACAATCTGCGGACGATTTCACGACACTAAGCTAACGTACATGTTCCGCGATCGCGTCAATTCACATGGATACAGACTACCCAAAATTTGTTGTCACTAAAAAGCAACGAGAGCAAACTTTGAAACAGAACATGAGGGCAGAAACTGTTTCAAGGTTGGATGAATGAATACGACGGACGAAATCAATCCAGTTGTCTTTCATTCATCTGTGTTTGTAGTCGACAGGACGCTGATTCGTGGACGATGGCAAACACTCGTTTGGTACTGTTTTCAAGTGGGAGAATACGTTTATTGCGAGTAAAACACTACGGATAGATGAAAATATATGTAGGTATGACTCTCTCAGATCAATCGTGGTTCTAACGCAGCTGTCAGGAAGATGTTTCACAGGAGGCGAAATAAAGACAATAGAAAAGGCTAAAAAAAGTAAGTGTATTATGCTTTGCAACAGTAATATGTTTTGTATTTGCTTTGGGCAAACAAGAAAAACAAGGACTAGTCAAGAAGGCCTCACAATCTGAACAACAACGTTCCATTCCACATCCTTGCACGTCAGTTACCTCCTATTATCCTTATCGCCTGATACGGAGACAAGAACCCGGGGACAATCAGCAAAATTGATACCTAAAAACAATATTTTTTTGAAACTATTCAAAGTCATGGGATAAGCCTCTTTTTGCTAAGGAGATGAAAGAACCGTGCGGGGAAATAGATGAACAATGTTATGCAGAATGAGTCTGACCAACTGGAGACAATGTACAGTGAAGGACTTGGTCAAACAGCAACGGTCACCACTGGATACTCCCCCAATGAAACTTAGCAACGAATATCAAACGTTATCACCAAAGCAAGGCATTCAGTCAGTGGTATCAGTAATGACGTTTATAGTCATAAAGATTCATCAAAGCAATGCATTAGCATTGTGATCATTCCTGGGAATGTTTTCATCCTGTTAACTGCCTACTTGACTCAACCGAATACGACCGGCCGTTCGCATTGTAGCCGTCCACTCGATGACGGCCAGTAAGTCATTGAAAATGACATGTGAACAAAACTGTGACTGAAGTGGACAGGAGCTGCTGGCGCCGTGGCAACAGAGCAGCTCTAGGGTTGGAAAGATCTCATCGAAAGCCTGGATTTGAAGGGTGATATGCACTACTGATGTACTCTAATGATAGAAAATCTCGAGTCTGGTGTTTTCTCGGTGAAACGTTGAACAGATGGCCTGAAGCTCATGCACAAAAGGTTTAGGCTGAAGGCAGTCAGTCTAGCAAGAGGTAACTCCACCCCAATGCTTCTCCCTCAACAAGTAAAGAATAGACTGAATAATGTCTCGCTTTATATGAAATAATTCACTACCGCTAAAATGGCCCCTAAGAAACCATGGAATTATTGTACATTTGTTTCATCCAGTTTGTTAGGAACCCTCAGCAATGCATATCCACCGTACCCGAACTGGGATGTGAACCCGAACAAGGAAGAACGATTTTGACTCGAACGCTTTAGCCATTACACTACAGGACAGGCTGTCGACGGTTTGTTGCTGATTCATAACGGACCATCCAAAAATGGTCACTGCTTTCAAATTTAAAGTCAGAAATGTCGACGCTCTTACTAACAAAAGCTGTCATTAAACTTAGAATGTTTTAGAACAGCTGTACAACTCAAGAGCAGAATCCAACACCAAAGTCCAAGAACTCCGTCATCAGTTCTGTACAGTAATTCGCTCCTACTTTTTTTGCAGTTAATAGTCGGCTCACTTCAGTTTGCCAAGGCTCAGTTTCGGGAATTTCGCTAAGGCTTAAAGCAACATATCATCCAGTACCGATTCACGAATTTGCGGTCCCACACAAAAGTAGTGTTTTCTAACTTCCAACCTTTGTGGCATTTGGCATTCGTTCGTATCTCATTCTCTGTTTGTTGGAACTCTGTTCCAGTAAGGTCATTTCTCAATAGAGAGTCGTGGTAGTGCCACGCTAAATACATTCGAAATTATGCCTTGTAACTGCATTCAATCCCGTAAACTCATGCAGATTTCGCAACTCCCTAGTGCAAGCAACTGGTGGCCTACACCGAATGTTCCATTTAATTATTTCCTATGCTGATACCTTATCAGAAATAGTATGGCCTGTTTTGTTTCGACTGCGCCAACACGCACAACTCCCTCGCTTGCTCTACTGATCTCCCGATTCTATGAGCAGACTCTACTATTCTGAGTATTTTGCATGACCAACGCAATCTTTTGACAAGAATAAGTTGGTACATGTTAGTAGTAGGAGATTGAATATTTGCATGACATAAATTGCTACATTTCCTAACTCACTAGACATTGAACCAGAGGACTATTCTATCTCCATTTCGCTTTCCTCGGTGTTATCAAGCATCCTGAAATTTTCGGCTTACAATCCGATCGTTTCTGTTGTTCGTTTAGGATTTGGGGGGAATTTTAGCCATCTGTGACACAACCGGAACGAAACTCGATAGTAGTCTTTGTCATCCTTTTCCCACCGTTGGATGTTCTCAGCCAGGGTTCCCGAACTCAGATGTGTTCAACGATCTAATAAGGTTACCAACCAATAACTTGCAAAATTTTTCAAATCGCCTATTTCGAATCGATGTTTCTTGAGACATACATCCTATTTCTTGTTCGTCGAGGTCAGGGAGCAAACAAAACTCAGCAATTTGCTAAGTCTGGGATTCTCGGTCTCTGATTTTACCGGCTAGCCCTTGGTAATTTAGTCCTGCTTTGATGAATGGTGACTTGGATTTTGTCGTTGAATTTTGTAAAAATTACTTGCACCTAGAAATAAAACCATCGGGGCACATATGCGCATCTTTTTCGCTTACTTCCATTATAATTGAGACAAAAGTGTACATCATTTTTCAGGAAGGGTGCTGGGACCGACAGAGAGCTACTAAGTGGGGAAGTTGACCGATGGTGGGAGTACTCGAACCCGCGATCTTCATGTCCAAATGCTACACTCATCCGCAGGACCACTGCAGATTTTCAGATAGTTTTCAGTCCAGCATTTATTAAGATCCCGTTTGTCAGTCTCCAAGGTAGCTCGAGTGCATACAAAAAACTAACTAACCTAATTTAACTCGACTTGGATTACGTGGATCTTCGTATCCCTTAGGATATATGCATATCTTGGAAGCTCTTCATTTGTAATACTCAGATATTTGTCACCATGACAACCACGGATGGCACGTTCAATTACAAATTGATTATTCACTCAGAAGTGGATTACTAGGGTAGTGGAAAAACTGCAATCAATAAAAGTTTAATTAATTAAAGCCTACATCACTGGTCTATTGGGAATCGAGCTATTTTGGCTGGGCAACCCGGCAATCCAATGTAACGCTTGAGCATCCAATTTCTTCGTCGAGTCAATTCAAATGATCTCCACATGCGCACACTTTTACTTCGCGAAATCACAGACTACTAATTTGCTTAGAGAGTAGCAAAAACAGACGATTAAGATGTGGTCTTACCGTGTGAATTCCTCCTCGAGCAAATTCGGATGTGGTGTGTAGAATTTCACGCTGAATCGGAAAATCAAATCTTTCCCCGGATTCAGTTGCCTCAAAATTGGTTTCTCGTGATCCAGCCAGCACTGGAATTTAAGTGGGAAAGAATCACATAAGGCAAATGTGTACATTTTTGGCCGCTGCACAAAGGAGGTTCATAGCGCGGTGCATATAGCGTGAAATGAGATTCAAGCAATCCAATGAAACATTGGGATGACCATTTTTCTTCTTTCAACCTCCGACAAATGTTCAAGTGCTCCGACTGGCAAAATAAGGCAGATCCATAGGTAACCACTGATAAAGGAGGTTATCATGAAATGCCTTTTGAAAGAGGCCCTAATACTAAACAGTGGTTTGAATTACACTTAGGCAAACACGAGTGGTTTGGAAATTTTGATGGTTTGCGTGCAGGCAGTTTAAATCCCCGTTGCAAACGTGAGGGTTCTCAATGTTACTCCAAATCTCACATCTCTAATCGTCACGATCAAATGGGAAGACAAGTACGGAAGATGGTGATCTAAAGATTTGCTACGACTAGTTACAAAGCGATAATCTGAGTATTGAACGTGAATAAATCTGAGCAAACAAGCACTAGGTTGAGCAAGTGTCACAATGAATAAAGTGCTGCACGGCTAGGTCCCAATTATCACCGGAGGCAGCTAATTTCAGATGTTATAGTGAAAACGGTGACTTGTGAAATACTCTTGACCGGTGTGAAACATGCATTTGAAGTGCTGATTTTAGGCAGAGACTTTCAACACAATTACTTCAGATACTAATGGGTTTACCCATTTCACAATGCAATTAGAGTTGATATAAACCTTAAACTGTTAGAACCACCATAGATTAGCTCTAATGAAGGCCAAAAAATTACTAACTAATCCATAATCCACAATTCCAAATATATGCTCTATCGATCCGACCAGGGAGCAACCAATTACAGTCAAAGAGGTTTTTCGAAACATACACTGGTTCACTTAAAACGAGCATGAGGAATGATAGAACCAGGGAAACTGTAAACACTACAAAATATACGCTCGCAAGTTGAATTCGTTTGAAAGAACGTAACACCAACGGTTACCAATAAGCGACTCCGTAGATGTATAAAACACCTGTGAAACATTTAGTCTTCTTCTTGACTGTAGTGCACGATTATATGAATCATAATCAGTTGAAAACGACTCGAAAAAAGAGTTTTGGTTAGAAATGTTTCTGCAATTTCTTCCTTACCGCATACGTTTTCCGGTCGGTGATAGAAAACATCGAATTTCGCAGCTCAAAAGTCAAAAATCTTTGCCTGATTTGCCATAAGAAAAAAAAAACCAGGACGAATTTTTCCGAATCGCTCACACACTACTGTCCAGGGGGTGGGGAGATCAACTGCCTTTCAAGCACCTCAATTATATCAACACTCGTTTTGGAAAACGAAACATCTTTTCGGTAGTCTGATATTAAAGAAATGTTTATTTTTGTTCCCTGTTCTGTAACTTGTTTCAGTTGTTTTGTCCATTTCTAGTTACCCTTTCGATTCCAATTCATCCACAACGTGAATTATTAGTTGTATTGATTCTATTGATGCAGACCTGTTTGTTGCTAGACTAGGTGATTTGCATACAATTAATTCCGGACAAAAAGTTGCCACGGAATTTCTCAAAGGCAGCACTCATCCGCACCACCCCAATGATCTCGTTTCTTTCCATTTCTGTTTCGTCAATCGTCACGAATTATCGTCGATTTCCTGCCGCGTCAACCTCAATTAGAACCGTCTTACCAACGTTGGCTCACATCACGAGGCACGAAGTTGTTAGTTGAATGTGTCGATCCTATTTCATTTCCGTTGTTTTTCGAGCTGATTTGAAGTGGATAACTTTTTACTTTCCAGTTCAAAATATAGGACAGATTGATAAGTAAATGAATCATTTGGTATGACCATATTGTTCATGTTATACAGACCAGATTTTTGATGATAACATTGTTGAGAAGACTTATGTTCGATTGTTTGAGAAATTCCAACTTTCAACTGCCCATAAAAGTAACAATTTCGAAAATTAGGACCAGAACAAGCGTGCGCTTTCCGGACAATGAAGGTGAGCACGAGAAATCATCTTTCATCACTCTATTGCTTCTTGTCTGTCTATATGCCTATCTGCCCACAGTAAAAATTGTAACAACACAGAGTAACAAAGAGGGCATTTAGTCAAGTTAGTCAAGTTCACTTTGGATGCACACTTATACAGTCTCTAAGACTATCACTCCACTCAGCCCCGACGGACTAGGCGCACACGCAAAGTGGGGTTAAACGTGAACTCAGTAGGCGCCAATCCATGTTCGTTGTTAAACTGGTGATGTTCGGTTGTAGGCGAAAGATGAAGCATCCAAGTGAGATTTCAAAACAAAACAAAGTCATTCGTGATCGACGAAAAGTGACATTCTACATAGAAATCCTAAACCCGATCGTCTCGTGGTGGTTTACACGCGATCACTTGCGAGGGAGGAGTATACAAATGGGAATTGAGAAATTAAACGAATGGCAAAAACCTAGTTCCCGATGAAATTAAGTCCTATTTTGTTCCCACACTAGGCTGTTAGAGTGGGAACTTTCTGATCGCGATCAAAAAAGTGAGATGTGATATTCGACCTGGAAGGATGAAATATATTTGCCGTAGAAATTAGTGTCACAGTTTGAAAACTTGCTATTATACGTTTTTACAACGATCTTTTAAGGAATAAGAACAAGCACTGGCCATGTTTAATATTGCTATTTTTACAGGTTCTAATGCTACTATAATTACTAAAATTACTACCATTGTTATTGATACTGCTACTGCTACTGCTACTACTACTACTACCAATACTCTGGTAGAAGTAGGGTATGTTGAGTCCGGTTTTGCTTGAGCAGTATGTAAAGCCACAGAACAGTGCAATTTTGGAGTGGCATCCTCGGAGCGTAAACGAAAACAGGGTGACGAGATCATAGCGCGATTGCAATCTTTCAAAAGATTCATCTGATCATGATGAGATAACTTCGTTCTTGTCCAAACTGACTTTACCAAGTTAATAACTCACTTCACTAGTGCTTTGTTATCTTGGGAAAACAAAATGTAACTGAGAGAAGCAGGATATGAAAATGATCCCCATTATTGATTGATTGCAACTGGTGGTACCCAGTCCACTAGCGGGATCTTCCTAACGACCAGGAGTAGCTGGTTCGGATACAGTACAGTCAAGACGCAAGTGAACTGCTTCCAGAAGAAAAACAGATTCACACATTTCCAATCCCTTGGAATGTCCCAAATGATAAATTCTTATTCACAGAAGGCTTCATCAAAGCGCTGTAGTTTACCTGGATGAATAGATTTTTCACTGGAAAATGGATCACCCTAAACGGCGGAAGTAAGGGGATTGACTTCCGGTTGTACGGATGGGTTCAATATGACCTTCTTTGCTATTTCGAGACGTTCATTGGTGTAAAATACTCCTTGATTGTGTAAAAATTCAAATGTGCATAGTCCTTACGCGCAAATTAAGCAACGCGACAACATTTCGTAATACGAACAGGCCAAAGCGTCAGGCAGACGACAGGGTTCTTCTGAAATCCTTTTATACTGATCTTTTGAAGTGATAAGGGCAAAACTGACTCCGAATGGTTTTATCTAACAAATTTAATCCCCGAAGCAATTCGAATCATTGTGGCTTGGAATCGTTACGATTTCTAATGACGGACAACTGAAGTGAAATTGCTCACTGTTCGTGCGTTCCTTGTTGGGTTGTGATTCTCATTGACTGTGATTTCTCTCTTCCGTTGGATTTCAAATTCGTCAGTTAGGTAAACAACTTTAGATCAGTTTTATTCCCTTGTTGACGTTATCGTGTCCACGGTCCTAACTACACGACAACTATTTGAACAACAAAGTCGAGGCCAGACTCCTTGGGTACGTCGTTATCAGCTTTTTTGATTGACTACAGTTAGCCTGCTTCTGAAAGTATACATATGTCAAAAGGCAAATAATGAACAGATTAGAAAGACCACTAACATATGCTGAACCAAACTGCCTCTGTCTTAGGAGGGAAGGATAAATGGACAACATGGAATTGAAACTGGAAGTAGTCCAGCTGGGATACAATGAAAGGCAGTCAAACTGTTGTTTGTGAGATTGACGAATAATCGTATACCGTTGGTTGATTATCCATCTAGGGATATATAAACATTCCCGGTTAGCAAATGCACGCATAACTACACTTGCACTATTTACTAAGAGTCACTTCAAACGTGACCGGGTTACCAATCGTTTCCGTGGATCTTTGGTTTGCATACTGAATCAGTCGAGTACGGTTTCAGTTTCAGACTTTACAACAAATAATCTTGCATCAGTGGGCTCTGTTTTTGGTTGCTAATTCACACAGCTGGAAAAAAGGGAACGAAAGATAGCGAAAGACCGACTGCCGAATAATGAGTGAAACGATTATGTAGAAAGAGGAAAGATTTCTAATGCATTGGACCATATCACTTACTGTCTCCAATCATCACTTGGATGGGGAGAGAGTACGGTGATTCAGTGGAACCTAGTCGGGTGCATAGCCTAGACCCGTGATCAACTACCGACAAAAATCCCGGATTGCCTCGTTAAAGGCGTTCACTTCTCCGCTGGTGATTTCTCTCTGATTGTTTACCGAAGGTCGATTTGCCTAAAAATGGTACTCGTTTCTCGTAGACAGAATTATTTCGAAGTGATCAACTTGCAGAAGATGGAAGTGACCTCCGGAGCTGTTTTCAGCTCGGAAACAACGAAATACCGTACTTTATTGGTTTGAACACAATCGGCGTAAGATATTCGGGTAAAAAAGAAAAAGTGATTCTTGGTGGTTGTAAAGGATGCTGTAAAGAAATGAACAGCTTCGATTTTCGGATCCAGTAAGTCGTTTTGATAAAATTATGGAATCAACACGCGGATAGATCCGTGAACTACTACAACAAAGCAGTCTGTCAATCCCATCGAAAAAGCGTCTTGAGAAAGATTGAAAGATGTGAGCAGGATGTGTCCATAATCGCCTATGCTTACAATAACATGCGACTGGCAAACGCGTATGCCTAAATCATCAGCTAATCATCAATTCATTTCGATTTTGATTGTGGCTTTGGCTACTATTTCGTAGCCCGAAAGGATAAAAGTGAAGTGGACTGGAAATGTAATTAAGTCACTGATCGTGATACTAAGTCGTACCATCTAAAGTCTTCAACAAAACCGTGAGAGGAATTCAATGACCTTAACCAGACGGTCTAATTCGACCGACGAAAGATCATCCATTTGTTAAGGCTATTGCATAATTTTTTTCAAACCTTTTGATAGAAGCAATCGTGTAATGCTTCACGTTGGAAACTGCCCGACAAATTTGTAAAATCATTAATCGTTCAATGGAGATGAAAACCAGAACACATCATCCCTAAGAGACCGTCTCCGTGATCTTCAGAGTGAACCACACCGGAAGCTTTTCGTTTACCAATCATAGGCCAGACAGACAAAGGACGTGTCACTTTTTTAATCAGTCTTTCATGTAGGTAGCCTAAGGCAATGCATTTTTAATTTGGAAAACTGTTATGCCGTTGTATGGTTACTTGGCTGGCAGTGTTCAGGCCGTCAACACCACAGTGTATCAACATGAAGGTCGCGAGTGCGAGCCCTCCCAACGGCGGTCATCTTCCTCAATTGAAATTCCCCTGTTGGTAGCGACCTCCTTCGTGAAAATGTTATTCATTGCCGTTTCACTAACAAGGGCAGCAAAATGGACAAAAGGTAGAAACATGTCCCGGTCTGCTTTTCGTTGTTCCGGTGGTGGAGAGTGTGAAAACAACAACGGATTAACGGTGGCTAGAGGTGCGATGTTAAAATCCACATTCCTTAATCTTCGGGAGGAAGCGCTGAATTCCAATGTAATGTGATGATTCAGACGGATTTCGCGCCTGCCTATGGACAGCCTTCCCCTGACCAGTCAAAACACATCCTACGGCGAACAGTGATTAGCGGATCTACATAGGTACTCAGTCAATGATACGAAAACCAGACATGAAAATCTAACTCAATGAATTTCACTAAACAGGGTGTATTAGGCTGCTTCACCCACCAGGTGCACACAACAGCCATTGTTTCAGCCTCCATCAACAGCGCTATGATATCATTTTCAACTTATTTTATTTTCCAATTCAGCCAGTCGACTGACCGGCGGTGGGAGGATTCGAACCCGCGGACCTGACATTTATACGCCATGACCTTATCCATTTGGCCACCGCCGGCGGAGCAGGAGCACACGATTGCGAGGGCATACTACATCGAGGTAAAGTGCAAACAGTCGGAAGTACTATATCGAGACTAAGTATCACCAGCATGTTAAATTTGGCACACTCAGTCTGGGAATGCTGGAGCTTAAAACCAATCAGTCCTGAGCGGTATTCATTTTTAGGATGATGAGCAAACCCCGTCCTAGGAACGTAAGTAGTAGAAAAGATCAAATCCCGTCGTCACGGTTTCAGAGCGCGTATTAAATCGACAGAATAATTTTAAGGTGAACGTTGATGCGGTTGAAATATGCTTCAAAGCTCACCGAATTACAATTACACTTGACCTGACTACGTAGCGTAAATTAAAAGGTAAATATTACCAAACTAGTAAAATATAAATTCCCTATTGTGCTTCGAATTCTTCTAGATAAGTCATCCATCATTAGAGTGGACCGCCTCGTGCGTAGAGATAAAATTTCGTAAGCCATCGAGAGGCCAGTCCGATTATCCGAAGGGATAAAATATCCCCCGAATTCGCGCCACAAATCGAGGCACGGTGGATACGCACTGCTAGGAGTTTATGATAAGCTTGTGAAATTGGCACGGAGTACCTCCATGATGTTCACCGGTGACTTATTTATACACCGGTACTGGAGCGTGAATCATTGCGTCAAATCACACTTAGTTTAATTCATCGAATTGTCTAACCGGTTTAAATCTAGATTATAATATTTGTGATATAAAATGATTACTGATGAACACTATGGAAATATCAACAAATTTCAAACTAGATCCTAAGGTGATGTAATGAAAAGTCAAACGAAAACGGAGTTTATCGATCAAATCGTCAAATTGAACAATGAGAAGGACAAACACAAAGATTGAACACATTCACCAGATAAGTAAAACCATCGAATGATACTTCACTATCCATTCATGTTTTATGCCGGAGATGTAGGATATTTCAGATAGAACGCCCTGGTCCGTGAGAGCCTGCCTATTGGAGTGGCAACCGACAGCTGGAAAGGGCGGGAGGTCGCATTTAAGAACTTTATATTCCAGTATTATAATACTGTGTTCACGAATCTCCATCCTGTTGGAATATGAGAAACCAAATCGCTTAGGTCCCAAATTTAATCTTATCCGCATGCTAATAATGGTTGTGTAGAAAAAAAGACTGCTGGAATTTGGTCTGGTTATACTAATCAAGATACATCATCAACATTCCCCTAGTGCAAACAGAGACGTATTCCCTATTTGGAGCTTATGTGGATGGTGTGTCCCTCAGTCTACCCGCGACAGAATTCTAAGAGAACATTCAGTTTCAATGAAGTCGTCTCTACTATCATCTTCTTATGTTCGGAATATGACTTACGTTTGTTCTGATCAAGTATCCTCGGCTATTTGACAAGCTAGTTCCGCAAGTAAGCACTTAATAGACTATGATGGACAAGATTTCCAATTGCCGGTTTTGCTGTGCTCCATTTTGGTGGATCAATAAACTATTGAAAGCAAGAACTGCTTCCTTCCATAAGATCCAAACTAAATGTTGGTAAGATCAATGATCCATTGTTTGTTTAGGATAGCATCAATTTCGTTCATAAGATCATTTGCGAGGACTTTCCGACTGAACGGATTGGACAAACATCTACACAGTCGAAGAACACAATCTTCGAACACAAAAGAAATGAAAAATCGAGACCAAAAGACAAAGCGACCTTAACCAGACTTTGACGAGGCTCAGCAGTCGCACTCTATGCCATAGTTATACTGTTGACCAAGACAACGGTAGAATCCCTCAATCGTGATTGCCCCACATACACTGAAAGCTTGCGAGCGGAAGCTTTAGAAACCTAGTGCCCATTCTATAAGCCTTAACCGATACAATGGTGAGCATGCCTCAATTATATGGACGGAACAGACATAGTCAATGAATAATCATTCCACGCACCCTAGATGACCCACCATTCATGGTGCACGTCGTAGAAACGAAGACACAATCCGCCTCTACTCTGGCACTCATAGGCAAACGCACCAAGACTGGAGGACGTTCATGTTCCTTATACACTTACATACTCACATACGTACATAGACAAACAAAAAAGACAAACGAACACCAATGAAAGCAAATATATTGGCTATAGACTATTTCCTCAAATTATTCATTCGTAAATCTATTTTGAGAAAGGATACCCAATTCATTAGAAGCATCCTGGACCACGCTGTTTATCATATTTCAAAATCTTCAAGTAAAATCATGTAGCGCGTCGTTTTTCAACACCCCGGAATACGTTCGTTTCTGATATACAAATATTAATAATTGGGGCCAAAGTTGATAAACTCCGTAAATGAGGACAGTTTTTTTGAGTAGCCTCATATGATCCCACAAAATGGGTCAGTTTATCGAAATCTTAATATCGTATGCTTTGTACGACAGACCATGGAACTTTCGACATTTTTGTCTCCGGAGTTTCACGCAGATTAATGGCTTAGCATTGCTTTTCGTACTTCGTTTCCACATTGTGACTATCCTGTACGCGGACATATACGCAGTCAATGTGTTTGTCTGCCTTACTCTCTCATGGTATGTTAACGTACACGGGGTTTTTCACGATGTTTCCCAAACGAAACGAGAAATAACTTGGCTAAAATGGAGGTGGGGTAGCATTCGATCGGTTGATTTGGCTTAACAGGAAAGCTTCTTCTCAGATCGAATTGCACACTTTTCCTTAATAATTGTAATAGTGGTGTATATTGACTAGTCAAATCCATTAACCTGGTCAAACGTTAACACGGCTGTTATGAGATCGTACCAACTACTCCACTCGATAGGCTGAACGATTGGTGAATGTTGGTCAACGAAAATCTACCCAAACGATTTTATTTTGATTAATAACTGGGCTTTTCTTGTCATATTTAGTGTGAACGAACGATAACAGCCGAATCGACCGAAGGGTTTCGGTAGGAAATAGAGTCGATATCTTTTCCCTCCAATTTCTGTCTGGCAAAACAATAACCGTATTCTTTCTCAGTAGTATATTTCGCATACGGATGGATGAACAAAAGTTGCCCGGAAGCAAACCGTTTTTCTTCTCAATTGCAAACTATTTACTTGTGCTCGCTGATCAAAACAAGGCCACATGAATGCTCCAGCTATGAAGACATAATTGGGAAATGAACTGCCGCACATCAAATCTGAAGTTCGTATGCCATCGACCCATTCTCTCGAAATCTCATCCTTCTTCGAAAAAGCACCTAATATCTGAACACGTTTAGATTATAACCGCAAACATAGAGGCGCACACGAACAATTTTCAGCTGAAGAGGACTGATTTTGCGATGGGAACTAGAAAAGGTAAACTTCCTGTTCGGACTTCTTTGGTCAGGTTAGGCTCAAGGCGTAGTCATGTGATGTGGACAGTTTACTATTCAGCGCCTCATTTTATCACGCGTACATATGCTATTGCTCGTCTGCTTATCCATCGTTCGCATGTCTATCCTATCTTCTCATTCCGCTGGACTTTGTAACGAATCAGATCGGTTCGGCACGGCTCGGTTCGGTTCGGTTCGGTCCACGAGGAAGGCAGAGGTAAGGTGGACCCAAAACTGATCATAACAACAAGAACGACAGCAAGTGCCAATTTCATTCCAAACAGACTCGGCGACTATATACCATTCAGCCCTGGCTACCATCGCCTGCGCCGTATCCACCAGCATCACCGGGTTGGTGTAATCACGCAACTGTTGTTGTCGTGATTCCGGGGCTGTTGTGCGAACATGTTGCAAACACGTGTATGCGAGTGTGTGAGTTGCCTTCTATTCGGGTGCACACACGCGGTTGCTGTTGGCTCCATTTTATGTGCGTGTATGCGTACAAGATGCGCCTGGGAGTCTTGGGGCTCGGTCATGTCCTACTCGTATAAAAAAGGCCTGGTGTGTTGTTTGAGTGTGAACAGTACAGAACCAAATGGCAAGCTGTGAGAGTTCTATTGTACACCAGTTAGTGGGTAAATGGGTTGATGATGAAGCCGGCCAGGAGGCGGGAAATTCATGGCTGCCACTGGCCAACGAAACCTCTATTTATCCATTTGTCACGGTGCGTGGTCAAACTGCTAGTTAGAGAACGATAAACCAGTGTGTTTGTCGGACAACAGGGATTTTTTGCTCGCCTATTTTCTCTGGCTCATTACCTCGGTCGAAATTCGGTCGGATTAGAGTGAACGTCCACATTTGTTACGGGTTCAGACAAGACGCGACAACTTGCTGCGGAGATCAGAATGACTACTCTTCGTGACCAAGACCGTTTTAGAACGCATTGATTTGGTAGGAATCCTCAAACTGAGAAAGGTCAGCTGCGCTAATGGGAACGTTGGTCAGTCGAAACCACTTGGGAGATTGATGTGAACTGATTGTCAACATAATTATATGCAACTGATTTGATTGAGAAAAGACAGAATTATCAAATGACGGACTGAATATGCTTGGGTCCTTTAGACCTGATAGATGCCTGCGCGGCTAAGTGGACATAAGAAGAAACACACGAACAACACACGCGTACATACCCACACAAATGCACGAATTTGTGGACAACAAAAACAAAGGTTTGCTGACGGGATTGCTTAAACCTGTTACCGAAATTCACGATTGCAACCCTTTACGTGTTGATGTAAAAAAAATGCATCCGGACATTTTTTTCACCCAATGATAGACATGATGCTACTGCTTGGAAGAGGAGTTCCGACGACGGATTACTAATCTGACCTCAAAAGTGTGTGCATTTGGAAGTGTGCATTGAGGTCAAATTACAACATTACTGATTAAAGGCCGGATTCAGTGAACATGAACATGAACTCGAAACCCCAAACAGAAAGAAGTACAACTGTCTTCTCCTGGACGTATCAATGAGTATGGAAATTTTGTGGCAGCGATTTACTCAGTAGGGTCTCCGTCAAATAAATTGTTGGGATGAAACCGAGAGAATTTACACACACACACACACATATACACATTCTACTCACTTGTCAATAATTGTGACTTCGAGTAATCCTTGATTGTAGCCATTGATGCTTTCACGATCAATTAGGATATCATTCAATTACACAAATTCTAATGGTTCTAGGTTGCTATCGACCGTGTATGGAAATTGCAGTCGAAATAAAACGGGAGGCTTTACGCTGGTTATGCACTTACAAATTTGTAATTAACGGGGATGGATATTAACTCCGCTTTCAGATTACGAACCGCTATGATCATCATCTATCTTTGACACATGAAAACGGGTCTCGGAAGACCACAAATTGGTTCAACTGCTGGATCAAAATGTTTTGCGATTATAATTTGGTACCTCTGTACGGATAGGGGGTCATCGATTCTATCTATATGATGAGCACTGTGTGACTGGGTCAAGCAGTGCTAAGGCTTAGGTGCAGTACCATCGCAAAGATTCCGCGCAAATTCAACCAGTACGTGAAGAACTGATCGCGCTCAAGTAGTCATATGGCAGACGACTACATGACGTGACGGTTCACCCTAAAAATGTTGGCCTAGTAACATGAAAATCAGAGGTTAGCAATAATTTATCAAGAGTGGCTAATCTTATCTTATGAATAAGGTATTCGAATAATTGGCGGTTCAGCTGTCCTATTACAAACGTGGCTCTCGACTGAGTTAAGGTGACTACATCACGGTCATAGTCAGATGCCCCGAGGTTGCCCACACTGGGCATCTAAGAGAGCGGCAAATTAGGTACGTGGCTAAATGGCCGAAATCGCTTAATAACAATGAACAAATTACTCTGTTGGGGTAAACCCGAAACCCGGAGATTCCCAACATCTCCTCAATAACGGGTTTGCTAAAAGTCTACTGCTTAATCATCAATGTCAAATTCTGCCGCATCAGGTAATCATACTGGCCAGACTGATAAACCGATACAGATTGTTTGCTCACCCTAGACATTAAGTCTCAGATAGCAGCGGACAATTTTGACGTATTTTGCTAATTAACTGGTAATTGCTCGTCTTGCTCACCGGTCTAGGCCATCTGTAATCTGACGGTCAATCAGGATGGTTTACTGGCACACCTAAATACGCGTTGACCAAATGACTAGGACAAGATAATCTGTGCCAGCCCATGGGGGGTTTTTCACTGGGAATGCCAAATGACTAGAACGAAAGTACCCGGCTGAACAGTTTCTAGGTTAAATAATGACGCTAGTTGTAGATAACATGGATTTGCCTTCTTGTGATACTCTCGAAGCAAAGACGCTGACAAAAGTTTGAGTCCAAATTATGGAAAATTTTGGGCGGGGATTTAGTTAGTTTGGGCGATTGCCGCGTCAGATTGAAGAGCTGGAATTGGAAATAGATATTAAGATGTTCACCCATACAGTCACAGTTAGTGATTTTCTTGCGAAGTCGACCTTTGAACCAGTTAAATCGCCGTCAAAACATGGTTTACTAGTTAACTAAAAAATATCCATCTTTTAACCAACGATATATTCACGGATCATTGGAACGCGAGAACAAATTCCGAAGATATGTTCACCCCAGTAAAGACACCCGAAAAACCATATAGAGGGGATACTTCCGAAAAGCTCGAGCTCAGATACGCTGGTTAGAGATCAACCTAGGAAATCGGATTGATAAGTGTATAGTAAGTGATGGTATAAAACGAATCTGGAGGTGATCAGCGTGGCACAAATTCGAAGTATTTTGTATTGAACTTTGGCTTAAGCAACTCAGTTTCGTAGAGCAGCACATGACCAGTCGTTCTTTGTGACAGTTTTGAAGTCATCGGTCAGGATATTCAGGTTTCCATGCTTCCTGTTTTACTTGTTATTACTTTGAAGTAACTACATTGTGGACATCAACGAAATAAAATAATTGCCAATTCCGACGAATCGGGTCACTAGCAAATGTTGTTAGCGGTTATCAACTCAAATTCAGTCGTGCCAAATATGTAACCGAGATTTTCAGAAAACATTAAAACAAGCGGACACATGTACTCCAATTGCTAATAAAAAAATCCCCCTAATCGTTTCGTAAAGTTCCAGAAATAATCCCTCTGAATAATAACTAAAACCCTAATTGATTGAATGGATCATGGTATTAATTCTTAGATTTAGGTTAGCATAATCTGTTATTTGGGTAATAAACATTTTATTGGTATTCAAAGTGACGGTACACGTTCTTTTTTCAGGAAATTTGCACAAAGTTTTCTCATTTGTAATCTACGGAATGACCTTGGACTAGAAACCTGACGAATCTATTAGCGTCCTTTGGATTTCAAATTTCACTTACGAAATTTACTTTCCACCAGATTCACATTGTTATTCCAATACTTGTAACAATTTTTTTTGTTCAATAGGTGCTACAACCAATGATAAGCTTAATTTAATCCGAGAACCGTTGATAGCCAACGGGTTTACGGATGCATCTGTCCGCCGAATGCATTTCACAATGTTCACGAAACCAACCAGTCCGAATTTTATCAAAACAAAACTAGATTAAATCGTTCACGTTCCACAAAGCTAATACAAAAGATCGACGGGACAAATTGGTTGCACCGTTCTACAAAAAAAACAATTGATCTGAATGAGAGAATATCAGGTCTGAGAATGGTTAAACACCCAATTTACATGCGAGTTGCGCTGATTTGGTTAGCTGGGTATCATCTGTCCCGATCAGATTTTTGCGTGAGGTTCCAAATAGGCCTCAGTGATCGAGCAATTACTGACACCTATCACTGATAAACTGATGAAATTTCCTAATCAGTAGGCAAACAGAGACAGCGAATGTAATACCGAACTGTCAAAAACAATGCGTTCCAGGTCATTAGGAGGACAGATAACGAGAAATCGTTCAGGATTTCCTAAACAGCAAAGACCAACTTGTCCAAATTACTGCTGGGCGACCACGAAGGATTGTACGTGCCGATAGGCAACAGGACAAGACCTAGCAGTTTGAAAAGTTCCGAACTTGCTCAGTTTGGTTCTTTTGCTGGGAATATATACTAGCAACTTCAAGAAACCTTTGGAGTACTACAAGAGACAACTAAGTCCAAATTATTTATTTTTTATTTCTGCATTTACAAGCTATTTAATTTCCCAAATTTTATTGGTCGCAAAAAAACATTATAGCGATCCTTTTAAATTGCACCTACAATTTATTGAGGGAAGTCTTACCCGGGTGCAACATAGTTTGAACGAATGTGCTATCTCGGGGTCTCCGGCCATTTCTGTTGTCACAAAATGTGGTAATGTCTTCATCACTGTGACGACCTATTTCATTCTTAACGGACAACGCATTTCCTCTTTTTATTTCAACAGATGTGACCAAAATTCGTGAAATTGATATAAGTTCAATAAACACAGCGCTTGTGTGGTAAAAATGTAATGTGGCCAACATTTTTCGAATTACCGTCGTAAAGTTCTCTTCTCAAGGGCAGTTTACAAGCGGATACCACTCCTACATCATTGTGGCCTGAGATGTGCAAAATAGTCTAACTCGAACCAGACGTCGAATTCACGCCTCATTATTGTACAGAACGGGCAGTATATTTCGGACACGTGTTCTTCGGTTGGTTTCTTTATAGAATCTCACTGTATGACATTCATGTAGTTCGTTGCAATCCCTTTTTCCGGTGAGATGCAAAGCAATTGTTAAATTCCGTTAGTTAAACTCCCACAAAACTACTTGGACTTTGCAACAAAATTATTAGAGGAAACGTTTTGTTGGCAAGATTGTGAGATTCATCTGTATATTCGACACTAGGTCACTGGTTCCACGGAGGACTGGTCGTTGGCTTGGGCCAGTTAGGTAAGGCGTCTTCCCAACAATCGGGTGTACACTACGGTAGAATGAAAGAACTGAAATTCTCCTAATCATTTTATCATTTCTTTATCTATCTATCTCATAATGAATATCCTTTGTCTTTCCTTGTCTTGTCAAGAAATAGTCTGATCCTCTGTCTGGTTTATCTCAACGGTGACTGGTGCACCGATATTGTGATAACGTTAGACGTCTTCTCTACAAGCAGTCACTGTTTTTAAATCTTTTCTGTTTATATCAGGACCGAATTACGTAAGAAGTGTATGGGGAAATCGATGCGCCATGTATTGGTTTTATGTGGACTATAATAATACTTAAATACCCAACAGGGTTGTTGAGAAGACGGTATTAACGCCAATGTTTTGACTACTGTGGGTAGTCTTTTTCAGGGCAAGTTTTTACATCCCAATGTATCTTACTTACTAATCCCGCTTCACAACCACATGCGCCATTGTCATTACGAGGTCTACCAAAAAAGTTTGACAGGCATTGCATTGTGAATGAATAATTTATTTTCACAAGGCTCGAAAAACATACGATGGCAGGAGGTCAAACTTCTTGTTATAATCCCACTTTCGCATGCTTTTTCGATGAGACAGTGTTGGGATTGGTCCGTGTACAACTGTCGAAAACAGTTCCGGATTTTATTTCCCGGAAAACGTTGTCTTATTTGGTAATACTAACCGACCATGGGGACAAAAACCAATTGCGAAATTGGTATGTAATAAGTGGTGGTTCGGTAAATTGGCACAAAACCTCGGGCCAGAAACCCAAACAAACGTTTCGTTTGTTTATCTTCCCTCATCATCATTCAATTCGGATCTTTCAGGCGTCAGGAATTACGCAGATAGTATCGGAACTTCACCACTGTGTACCCACGGTTAGAAGGGTAATTCCGTCTGACAAATTTTTGTCTGCGAGGATGGCACACTTTCAAACATAATTTGATGGTTGGGTTGTTATACGGATACAATTGCAAATTTAATATGCTGTGATTGTTCGATGGACTTAAATGGTTCTCACTTGAATCAAATTATCGGCTATCTGTTCTAAGGGCCGTATTACATGCCAATCATCCCTAACCACTACGTCAAGTTTTCGGGGAAAAAGTTCGTGGATGGAATGGTCAAAAAAATTTTTACAAATTGAACCGGGGCATACCAATTTATAAAAATTGAGAGTACTTTACCATTGCTATCCGACCTAATTGAATTAAAACGAATTGTCGCAATTCTGTTTTTCCATGATTAAATCTGTAGGAGTAATCTTCAAAATAAAACATCCTTTTCATAGGATTCTAATTGTCGAGCTTGACAGTTAGACGGGCCAGCGTGTTCATCAAACCAGTCAGCGGTGGGACATTTTAAGTACCTGTTAAAAGCGATTCAAACTTGGCAAAAGCGCTCTGTAGTAAGAACTGCACGGCAACCAACAACTCGAGACATGGCCAATGCAGATTTTCAAATCCACTACAATCACTTTTTATTTACCACCGACAAAACAAAGTCAAACGCCGAAATGAGATACCTGGATGTATGAACTCTTGGGTGGATTTGCTGCTCCCAGAAGTGCGCTTTAAAGAATTTTTGCAAAAAATCCGAAAAAATTGTGCTGTCCGGTGTAATTCTTCGGACGAGTTTAGTACGAAAAAGTGAGGTCCGGCAGGGTCGGCACACAATTTGGGATCTCGTTGCCTGTTGGTAGTGCTGTAAGGGGAACAAAAACACGACGACGCAGCCCAGCGGATGCGTTCACGGCTCATTTATATCCTAATCAATTGGCTACCCATCATCCAAGATTTACACTAAACTTGAGCTGGACTGTTTACCAATTGAGGTAAAACTTCCATGCCACTTGCGTAGGCCGAAAAGGGAGTTATGACACGCATTCAAAAGAACACTAAGGGCCTACCGTTGGGTTCAGAATGGGGAAGGAACTATCTCTCAAAGTCCAAACGGTTGAACTGACCCGGGTAAAAAAAAAACATCGGCGTTTGATCGACGTCCAGTCTGCCTTTTCGATTGTTTCGCGAGTTTCCACCAGCATGTGTTCAAAAGCAAAAATGGCCTCGGGATACTGTCAAAAGCCGCCCAAAATCAAATTTAGCCATTTTTTCTGGGGCCAAACCTGAACTGTGCTAGCAACGAAAGTTATTCCAAACGTTACAGCTTCCATGGCTGGCAAACGACTGTGTGACGCAATCGACTAAAATTGACGCAAGCTAATTAACCCAATGACAATTCGCTAATGTATCTTGAACCGGGCTGTTTTCGGATAGTAACTGGATTCGGGCCACATCTGCATCCTTCATTATCTCCAAACTTCGAACAAGTAGAGGGCCATCTAGCAATTAGCCAGACACCCATATTTGGCAAAATACAACTTCAAAATCCATCCTTCCCCTACTCGTCCCAGTTAAGTGCTTTTCATATTATAATTGTTGGAATCAGTCAACGCGAACATAAGTTCGACTACACAAGATATTCTACTTTACGTGATGAATTTATCCCGTACTCTGCTGGCAAGTTAACCAAACCGTCAAGGATTTGTCAATTAGTCTCGGTGGGCTTATGGCCTGCTCCAAAAGAAGGACATTAACTGAGAATAGATAACGAAGGCTCCTCGCGGGGCGAAAAAGATTGCGAGGGTCTGCCTCCTTTCATCAAGCAGGTTTACGATAATCTGCACACTCCGCCAAGTCCTAACTATTCGGCCATTGTCCACTGGCTAAAATTGTGGCCATCCCGGAAGCACACAATTTGAAAACCAATTTCGACTTCTTCGGCAACTATTAAGCCAATTTTCCAATTCGTAGGACTTCTGGGCATGTCGGTGTTGTTTCTTTCTCGAATTTTGTAAACTCGCTGCCCAATAAATAAACAAAACTAAAACTCATTATTAGTATGTTCGTTATTACATCCACAAGAATACTTGTAATCGAGGGGGAAACATTCAGTCAATTCAACCAATCGGTTACTCATCGGCAATTCCAGCTGAAATTGAAGGTTCATGACGAGTCGTTTCGAATATACCGGCAAACGGGAATTTATACCTGGGTGCTTGAAAACACTAATGGTTTTAATTTTGTAAGTAAGTATTACACGTAAATAATTCTCATTTTGCAAAATTGTTTTTTTATCTCTAACGGCCAATTGTTAATTTTGTAAATGCTTCCACGGGAGCCGTCCGATTTTTTAAAATTTCCAAAGTTACGAGTAACATTCCGGGGGGACCAAACGGGACGAAGAAGTGTATCGGAAAAATCGAATGGCGCCATGTATTGGGTATTTTATTGTTGAATGATATAATATTAAATAAACACAGCGTTGGTTGGGTAGATGTTAATGCGCCAAACGTTTTCGGAACTTAACGTTGGGGGGTTAGTCTTTTCTCAAGGGGGCCATTTGATTGTAAAACTTGCCTTGAGAAAGACTACCCACGGTAGTCGAAACGTTGGCGCATTACATCTACCAACAACGCTGTGTTATTAATATTATATCATTCACAACAAGTACGATAACATTTTAAAACTTCTATGACAACTACTGTGAGTAAATGAAAGAATATCGACCGACTGGATAGAACTGAGCTGAAGTGAATGGAACTAGCATATAGTGTGAACAGTTATCGATATAGTGTATTTTTCTCTAAGCAGAGCAATATTTTCACCCCCTGGTGTCAACTAATATGAGGTTTAATTTCCCGTGTTATTAATTACTCGTTCAGATATGGATGTTGTCTAAAACGATATGTCCCCTTTTTCCCGTCTTCGGTGAGCGCGAGTAATCGATTTTGAAAAAAAGGAATGTCACAAAAAATTTTGGATTCAACTTGCTGTGTGAATGCAACCTTTCAGGTGGTGGGAAACTGAAAAGATCACGGTTAAATTGGAACGGTAACGATGGAACTTCAGCCCACTGGTGAATGAACTCATGACACATTGGGACTTGGCTGTTTGAAGTGGAGGAATCGTTGAATGGGATTCTAACATTCACCTGATTACCGAGACTGCCGAATCGAATGATAGAAGCTGTTCATGCTGGAGCTGAGATATTTTTCAGACTTAATAAGAAGAAGGTTTCAACCGGGGGACAGCCTCGATAAACAGTGAAAATTTTGAACTTGTTCACTGGAACGAGGGGTTTTTTGATTGCTCCGCAGTATGACAACAGCACAACACTTTAAAAGTCCCAGGAGTTGATTTAACCGGATTTTATCAGCAAACTGGTTTGATGCCAAATGAAAGGAAGTTTGTGAGTTTACTCGAAACAAATGTTTTGAATTATTCACTTCGACGGGATTTTACCGGGAAAAGCATTCGAGTGTTGTGTGAAATGTTTTGTGTTTGTCGATAGCATTAATCAAGCTTTCATCCATCCTTCTATTAATAATCTAGTCCTACACGCACAGGACGATGATATTGGTCCTGACAGCCTACCCTAAGCCATATCAAGGCACGGTGCTGCGGCGCAGATTAAGGTTGTTTTCTATCCCTGACTACTAAGACCAATCACCATTGTTCCCATCGCAGCATCAGCTGTTCTACTGCTTTAGCTAGAAGATTTTGTCCTATCGCCTTAACATCTGCGGGTCTTAAACTGACAAAGCGTGCTCTGCTTGAGCGCCTGTGCTCATCTACGAAACCTCCTAATGACATCTTTCAGTTGATCTATAAATCTAATAGGTCCTTCCTGGAACCTGTCGCTTTCCTTATTGATCACAAGTGTACGTCCTTAGACGCATAGATGGAATCCGTGCGTTTCAGCTCCCTAGACTATTCGTCGGCACACGTTTACGTCCAACCCTCTCTAACCTTCGTCGCAAAATCCAAACATTCGCTTGTCCCATGCCCTCATTAACATAGATGTCTGATTACTTTTCCAAACGAATCCAGTGCACACGTCTGGAATTTAAAAATTCGAAACCGTCCGTTAACAACACAAACGTGTTTCAGGGTGTTGTTCATTCACTGCATCTCTTCTCTATTTACATCAGTGACTTATCAACTAGTTCCACTTGTCCTTTGTTTAAGTATTCTGGCGGTGTCGCGCTCTCTCAACCCGTTTTGAGCACTCATGATTTTCAAACTTTTTCCAAAATCGCATTTTCTATCTACGATTTTTCTGCACAAGCTTGTTCAAATCTCAACACATCTAAATGATTCCAGTGACTGTCCACTTGTCTTCGGGTCAAGCTACAAAGTGGAACTGCATACAACAGCTCAGAAATACTCAGTAGATTTATTTATGTGAAATATCTAGGGGTTATTATTGATTAACTTCTGAATTGGACTTCTTATATTCCCGCTCGTGTAACGAATCTCCGGTGGTTGTCGTTTCACATCAGAAGATTTGGACTACGTAGGTTGGATGACGATTTTTATTTTGCAACGATAGTCCCATCAATCCATGCTGTCTAATGTACACGTTGCTCAAATATGGATGAAATGCACGTGAGTATTTGCTGCCGATCGGAATCAATAAAACGACTATTTGGAAAAATTCGGACAAAGTAAAATTTTCCATTAAAATGTATTTGCACCGCACAACACACTATTGACAAAATGACACTTGTTGTGATTTAGGGTTGTTACAATTTACGCACCTGAAATTTATAACGGTTGGGAAATAATAAAATTTGTAGGTTTGCCTTGTAATTTCTTATAACGAGAGAAAAAGTACATCTGTAATGCAAGATATTCATTTCCATTTGTAAGGTACGTGCAGACAGGCAAAGCGACCCACGTTTTTCGAACCCCCCGATGAAATATCGTGCTGCAAATATCTTCAGAACCAATCGGTTAACCGTTTTTTTCCCAATCGCAGTCAGTTGGCATAGTCGATCGGGGATTTCGAGGCGATGTGTGTGTTGTGTGGACACACGGGCAGGAGTTTTTGGTTCTCCTCTGCCTCCCAGTCCGGTTTTCGCGTTAACACATAGATGCGAACGACCGTTGGTCGAGTCGGACATTTGAGACAATTTTTATGGACTAATACCATTCGTGATTATTGCAGCTAATTGATCGTTGTGCTGACAATGAAAACCGGATTATGCCAAGTTACAGTCATTTTGATGCACAAATTTCTGGGGAGAGTCACGAAGAACGGGGATTGCATAAATTGGACTCGGTCATTGGCCAACACTGGCAAACATTCAACCAAATTATCCATCGGTAGTTCTTTATTTCTTTTGCATGGTGAGAGGAATCTTTTTCAGAGAAGTGAATGAAACAAGTGTAAGGAAATCGTTCAAGATAAAAAAATTTCTCACACCCCACCTATTAACAAGAATGGGAATTCGTGTTGTTCACAGTTGAACACTGCACCTCTAGCACTGCTGTGGGCAGTTATATCCAAACACTTGACAGTCGGTGGGAGCGTTCCGAAGAATCTTCAGATCTATTAGCTAAGTTTCGCAATGAGATTCTATCGCCGAGACATGGTCTGTTTCAGGCCCAAGTTCAAAATACTTGCTACTTTTCCTTGAAAATTACCACTGAGCACATTGAGAAAAACACAAGTTGGCGAACAAGCTCGTTTCTCAGTGATTTCGTACTCATGCCTTTACATCACTATATATATCTTGACAAAATATTTTCACCATAAGGAAGGATTAGGATTAGTCATTTACAAATATGGGTGGGGGAACGGATTTGTTGGTGTTAATTGTTTTGTTGTCTAGGGTTTGTATTGGGACCGGGGGTGGGCCAAAGGAGTTGAAGCGCAACCACAAATTGTTTTTGAGATACAAAGTGTGAGGCTGTGAAGACGGATTTACGACAGGGCTTCCGCAGTGCATCAAGAGCGGGGACACTTTGCCAACCTGAATTGTTGACCTTTGACGCTTATACAGAGTCCGGAAAGCTTGCGTCACATTCACGGGTGGTGGTTAAAGTTATTTGCTAGATGTGAAAGCCAGCTGCGCATAAGGAGAGCGTGTGAAGTAAATCGCGAGGGTCCCAACCATTGCCGTAGTGGTGCTACCGGATGGCAGTTCAAAGACAAGCCGGGGGCCTGGTCGTGCGGCCGATTGTTACCATTGGTCCCACAGGAAACATGGAGTAAAACGAATAGACTACAAAATTGAAGGCTGGGCAGAATCAGGGACTTTGTCTTTCAACCCATAATTGGACCACTACGGGGTGGGGATTTGAACAGGATAAGAAAAGGCTTTGAGCTTGCGTTAGAATGTTCTTATGATAGCCAACTAGTCAGGTCTTTTCGTCGTGGCTATTTCTGCTTAAGCGTTGTCCACCTTTGAATGGCAGAAGATATGGTATACCGGGCTTTTCTCTTCCACCGGTCGCCTGCCTAGGAAACTTCCTGTTCTGGTCTTCCAACATCTTGTCTGATTAATCTTAATTGGGAAACATTTCAGGTGAATTTACTCTTCTGAGCGTTCTGGCAAGTTCAGCTTCAAGAGTTATCTTGTGTGTAATTCTTTTTGCCCTGGCAATCAAACCAACCACCAAAATCCCTTCACCACACCCATTATTTGGTTAAAATGGGGGGACTAAAATTCCATTCTCCTATAGTTGGAAAATTAATTGGTCAAATAATATTGTGAATGTAAGCATGAGTACGAATCACTGAAAACGAGCTTGTTCGCCAACTTGCTACTTTCTTTTCTCCTCTTCAGTCTTTATTCCCGCATTGGATCGCGTTTGAAACCAGTCAGAATTTCTGGCAGTTATACTTGCTTGTAGCACACAATTAAGTCAACTTGGCAACTACCGTGCCAAACATCCCCGTCCGTGGTTGCTGATGTTTTCCGACAACATACAATGGCAGGTTTGCAGATGATGTCATATGGACGACGTGGAAAAGCTTCACAAATGAAACATATGATATTTGACCTCCCAACCATAATGGAGATACTACAGATTAATCCTATCATGTGATCATAATTGTTTTAAACAGCAGACAAAATGTTAGGAATCGTACCTCCCCACACTGATTTTGGTATAAGATGGCTCTTCAAAATACTACCGAATATCATCTCGTTGGTCAGAATTTTATAAGGGCCAATTTTTGATGATTTCATTTCCGGATTTTATCAATACAATAAACACATTTGATTCTTCATTCCATCTCTAATTCTTAATATTAATCAAATGACACTTATTAGTACACACGTTGCCCATAACGCCTAGTTCATCTCTGTGAGAACTACGATCAATAGCCGTCCGAAATCAGCATCACCAACCGAAGAGTGCCATACCATGTTTTTTAAAATTTAGGTCAGCCGTTAATAATCAGACGCACAGATTACTTTAAAGGTGCTTGATTTGCCATAATTCACTTCCGCTTCAGGCTCTAATAACGGTTCCGTAGATATGATCTGCATCGGGCAAGCATTTACGGCACAACAATAGCTGGGTGAAGTGTGTTTGTGTGATTTTTAGTGACAATCTTCCAGGTATTGGGATAGCTTGGTGACACACCACATAAGGGAATCACTCATAAGTATCAATTTCTATGAGAAGCTAAGAATTGAAGAAAACGAAGTGTGAGGAATAACATGCGTTGGTAAATGAACATCAGTTTGTTTGGTACAAAAGGAAAGGAAGAAATTTTCTCAGAAAAGTACGACCGATTCTGCAGTTATGGTCACAGCTGGTGATTTCCCGTACAGTTAACCCCTTACGTGTGCATTCATTCGTTAAGTTATTGGCAAGGTGTATAGGGTATGGTGAATCTGTGTAAGAACCAAGCGATGATTTATCACGATGTTTCCATCGTTTGGCAAGGATAACATTCAGAAAAAGGATATAAAGTCTGGAACTATTGGTTTTTATTCTTCAGCAGTATGTTTTGTACACGAATAAATGGACGAAAACTGGCGAGTAATCACCAAGGGATTTTTACACGAATTTATTATTCATGCTCACTCTTAACGATTCAAATGAGATTCAAATGGAAGCATTTGCCACTTTATTTGCTTTGACAGGTGTGAATTGGTTTTGCGAGTGACGACCAGAGTGCAAAATTGCAAAAATGAATTGAGAGATGAAACAATACCGACCCGGGGGACGTAAAGCTTGAGGGATAGATTTGATGGATGTACGATTTGTTTCACTGTTTTACAATGTGCGGACATTTGGTTTTTCCCGTAGCTATCTACCAGGGCATGTTTGCGGTAAAATTCACCAACTCAGATAATTTGATCGAGAGGGAGAATAGTGGAGCTTTGGGAAGCCACGGGCAACTTTTTTGTAGCCTTCAGAAACCGGCGAGAAAAACCAAGCCCTTTTCGGCAATGCAGAATATTCAAATCAAAGCAATTTTGTTCATCAGCAATTCCAGCTAAAATTAATTCGCCCAAGCAACCAAATCCACATTAAACTATCAGTAGGGGTCGATCGCTGTGAGCTAATGGACAGCAACCGTGCAAATCAGTGACGGATAGGTGCATCATCACCATGTGTTGAAGTTCAACAAACCGTTCAGAGCCTGCCCGGTAGCCTAATGGCTAAGGCGTTCGACTCAGAATCGTTTGTCCTTGTTCGGGTTCGGATTCGCGTCCCAGTTCGGGCGCGGTGGATATGCATTGCTGATGATTCCTAACAAGAATGAAACAGCTGTACAGTGCTTCCATGGTTTCTTTATGGTCAGTTGAGCAATGATATCACATGGTGAATTATTTCATGAAAACATTCAATCTCCTACTACTAAAACGTATAAACAAAACTACTGGGAGTTTGGAAAAAAATATTGAAGAAAAAAGGAGACTGAAGGAGACCAAAATGATCGAAATTTTTGTTCTTTTATTTAAGATTTATACCTTTTGAAAAATAATTCACTTAATGCTTGGCTGAATTGTCCTTCGAATGTGGATGCAAGCCTACTCCATTTCGGATGCTGGCAGTTGTTTTATTCATGGGAAAGGATTACAGTCAGTCGCAATGTGAAGGAATTAAACTGGTCAGCCAGCACGGGTATTTCCAAAAAAATGGTTATTACCACGTAACGTGCTAAGCAGTTCCATTGCTTATCTCGTCACTCGAGACATTAAAAGCTCAATACAGCAGTTTCTGTTCATCAGGATTGTGACACTTCATCTCCTTCGGTTTGCCTCATTCACCAGACAAATCCCGGCGGGGTCAGTTTGAAGTCAGTGTTACAAGGCTATGACCCTATCACAACCACCTCCGGACTAATACTGCGGTACGTCTACCACACTTGAAATCTGTTATCGGAAATCTCTCGGGAGAGAGTATGGACAATACAAAGCTATTACAAACTCTGAACAGATTGTTGCGATGGTTGCATTTGCTTGAGGCCGTGATGAATTTGGGACGAAGCAAACAGGACAATCCAAAGACTTTGATCATCATTTCATAAGTTTCAGTAGCACGTTATCAGGTTAGTCCAGGGAATCAACTTACAGAAATGCGAATATTAGCATTCTGATTAAAAAAATTCAGAATTGATCTGTCCTCCGGATGACTGTGAAACAGTACGAAGGTTTTGTAATGTAAATGTGCTTAGAGTCTTCCGCTATCTGGAGATTTCTCATATCTCTGATAAGGACTGTCTAAGCTGGATTGGGTTTACCGAAAAGGAGGCCGCGGACAAGAACAGTATTCAAGGGGTGGCGAATTTCATCTTAAAAGTGTCAAGAACCTAGTGATGGCGTTGCGGTGGAGTGCTTGTGGCCCACCACTAAACATGGTGAAAACCAAACGTGTCCCTTTGGGACATCGTACACGAGGCGTAAGAACCAAGCGAGCGTTCATCCCTTGATCTGATATGATAGAAAGGCATATGAACTGAAATGTGGCTTACAGGTTTTCAGCCCTATGGAACGCTGCTTTGCAGATAAGGTCTTGTGCCCAAAGTCTCCGAGTTCTGTTGCCTTTATCAGCCTGTTATTTTAGCCCGGACAAATAAATATCGCAAGGCGAATTACATGTAATGGTGAGAAATCGATCATGTGAAGAAGGATTACAAACGTGGTTCTGATTATATTTTTTCTTCTGCATTGTATTCTCTATTCGGCAGTTTTACCGGCGCTTAATTTGTGTCTAAAATTCCGTACTCCACAGTTCCGAGTTGATTGCCATTAATCCCATTCAGCCGGTTTCCGCACGTGCAACCGCACTTTCCCATACGGAACCAAAAGCCTTGAATGTGTAAAGGTTAATTCACTCGGATCCAATGCGCTGTGAAATCATGTGACCGCGTTTCTCCAAACCCTATTGGCCAATCACATCACGTGATACGACTGTCTACATTTTGCACTAGCAAAAATTCAGATCCGGATAAGTTATATGATAGGTTTTCATTCGAACCAGTAGCGCTTTGAACACAAATTGTATCCGCTTGGATACAGATATATTCGTCCCAGTCCGTAAAAGTTCGGCCTCTCTGAACGATCGTCTCAGACCACAAGATTAGACGCGGCATTTTTTGTTTTCATTTCAAGTCTTTTTCCAAACATCCGTCAAAAACAACTAAATTTGTTTGGCATTCATTAGTGTAGCTTTGTGGGATAGGATAGAAATCAATGGACTCTTCATATACCGCGGATGAGATTTCCAGAAATGAATCTACAACAGGTGACAAAGTTGCCGCAAAACATCAGCTGAAGTTGGAAGTAACTTTGCTATGGTACTTTTGGTCTGACTACTGTTTTTCACCCGTGCGATATGTCCACAATTATTTTTTCAATATTTCGAATACCAGTAATAGTGACGACACTGTTCGAACTGCCTAGGTAGAATAGAACGTCGTGCAAACAAGAAGGTAACTGAAATGCTAAACAATTTACGTCCCGACCTGAAGACGGATACTCCTTTCATAGAACTGATCCATCTATGAAAAGTCCTCGATATCGGGAGGTTTTACGCCCACGCATGGAAGGAACCCATACATTTGAACTGCTTTCGCTGTACCAGGCCACATTGAATGACTCGGATATTTCACTTAAGGATCAATAATTATGGGCCAAAATTACGCTGGCACATCCTTGGGAATTTGGTCAAATTTGACAACAAAACTGAGTAAATTAGTGGCTGCTTCTGATCCGTGCTGCACGTCAACTTCTGTGTTGGTGCCACATCAACCTGAAAGACTGGCTGTTTGTGATGCATAGCTCCGATTCGGACATCTGACTGAATAGGGGTTGGATATCTTTCGTTTAAAGCCAACTCTACCATCCTAGCGGCTATCAATAAATTACCATTCAGTGGTCACCCGAATCAAGGCAGTCCAACCTCGTAATGGTGATTCACATAATTATTCCAAGGGACGGATGTAAGACCAAGTGAAGAAAATGGTGTATCGCATATGCATATCTCCGGCCCTAGTGAACGTTTATAAGTAATGCCTAAGCATTCATTTGGGCTATTTGTTCGAAAAAGAACGAACCAGACTGAGTAAACGAAACGACTAGTAGGACAAGGCTGCTGTTAAGACAAATGAATCAGTTCATACGCCAACTCAACTGGGACGGCCTGAATGAGTGCTGTTGAGAGAAACGCGGCAGCTCAAATTTGCATCCCAATTAACTTTTTAAACTCGTCAATCTGAAATGCGTCTGACAAACACTAGTTGCGGGTATTAGTAGTGAGCATATACTACCAAGTGCTGCATGTATATGCGTTGTCGTTAACAGTCCGATTGAAGTAAAGTTAAAGTTGGTCTGTACTTGTATTTCCAATGGTTCCGGTGATTGGGAAATATCAGGGGAAAGTTAAAGAACAGTCAAGTTCATCTGTAAGCTTTCTTTAGAAGATACGTCACGGGAAGAAAAACGAATCGAAACAAGATTGCGACATATCGGCAGATTAAAATGTGCGAAATGGATGGACTCCGAAAGAATGTATTGTTAAATATTTTCCAGTAACTACAATAAACAGCTGGACAGATAATTCACCTACTGGTTTGAAACAAAACAACTGATCATCGACTGATCTCGACGAGGAATTCCCAAATCATTCTTTAACAAAGCGGTAAAAATAAAGAGGGAACGGAAGAGATCAAAAGTTTTCGCATAACGGCTTGAAGACAAGCGTGGTACGAAAGAAAAATGTGCAAACGGGATTAAGAGAAGACGGACAAAGAGGAGAAAAAAAGATAATAAACCATAACAAACCAACAGATTTTTGTGCTATCATCGTGAACATTTTGTGATGTTATCGTTGTTCTCCGTATTTTTAAAGAGGGATGAGGTCTACAGACAACCTATGCAGCATTCGTGCCGATGATTTCGATTCTCAACCATATCTCTCAGCCTCTCCAACTAACAACAATCCTTATCTCTTGGGCTCCAACCACTAACGCTAAAAGCGCCGACCGAGTCTAAACCGGAAGCTAACCTCATCATACCTCTACGCCAAATCATGGCCTGATCGCCACGCTGCTTCTTCCAGCCTTGCCCAACAGGTGCAGAAGAGCACGAAAAGGTGGACGATGGGCAGGCATATGCAGAGCGTATCCAAGCCACCGAAGACGATGTAGTGCGATTATCTCAGTCAGCGGACGATTGTCTGCACTCAACACATGACGACGCAACTTGTCATTGCTCACCGGATGTGCCAACCAGACAAGAGTAGTGCCTAGGGGACATCAATGGCCAAAACCAGAAAATCGCCGGGTATCCCAACGCGGATAGGCCAAGTCTCCTGGTCACATTGAAGAGCAGTACGAACTGTGACACTGTACACCATACCCTTGAAAAAAAGCTGGATGTCATGGCGGCATCACAAATATCGCAGGTTCACGAAATCTGATCTAACTTTTGCATTTCGTCAAGTGACCCCTCCATCAGGTGTGATCCGATTCCCGAGATAACTGAAGCTATTGACTACCTCTAACCGTTCACGTCAAAGGGTGAGTGCAGGCACAGGATCCTGCCAGTCTTTAAGAATTGAAGGTGCGAGGCACATGCTTTATCAAGATACCTTAATTACAAACGGTCTAACGGGCATTAAATTGCCTGTGCTCAGCAAGGCGATGTCACTAACATACCCTAAATCCAACACTTTGTTTCTTGGGAGGAGTTCAAATCCGTCATCCAAAAGATCAGAAAAAGCGTTCTCTAGAGCATTTTTTATGACAGAGTTGAATACAAATGGGGAGATAGGGCATCCCTGCCGTTCTCCACAGGATACGACGAAGTGTGGCGAAAACTTGCCATAAGCCATAACCCGACATGAGATATGGAAATGTAACTCTTTGATGACCGACAAATACTTCTCAGGTACTCTATTTCTCAACAAACAGTGCCATATTGCAAACGTATTAACGGAATCAAAGGCTGCGCAAATGTGTAGGGACACGATAACTGTTGGCCTCCGGAAAGTAAAACGAGTCTGCTCTTCACGCGTGTTGTTCAACCTAAGAAACATGATGGACGAAAGCAGCTTTGACGCTACAGGGGTTAGGCTAATGTCCTTGAGATAATCGCAGTCACTGTGCAAACGTTTTTTAAAGTTGAGGACACCGACTGACTCTGTGCACGGGAAGGGGACTTCCTTGGAGTACCAGACCTTTGGGAACAAAACCCGAAGTTATCTGATGAGCTCCATTCCTCCATCTCCAAGTAGAACCGAGGAAAGTCCATCAGAGCCCGGCGCTTTAGGGCGTTCTAAGGCTCAAAGTTCCACGAAGATTTCCGCTTCAGTTAGTGGATCTGTTGCAACAGACCATTGTCGGAATACCTGCAGGAGGCACTGAAGCTGAAGGCCAGAATAACTGTGTTTGAAATTGCTTCTCCTAGCTTAAAAACGTTGCTTTTGGTTATATTTAGACTAATTGTCAGCTTCACGTGTTGTTTTTGCCCTCTTTTAATGCCTTTTGGTCAGTAGATCGAATGAGGTGAAACAAAGTGCGGAAATTTTCCATGGCGACAGCACGTTCCATCTTCAGAACTTGTTGAAACTACGGGATCTGGCGATTCCTAGCAAAGATTGATTTGAGTTCACGTCTTGTTACGAGCCACGCTTCATTTTGCTCACCACCAACCGAAATGGACTGGCGTGAGTCAAGGAGGCGCAAAAACTCATTTGAAATTCAGAGTGTCACAAATCGACAAGTCAGGCCACGATTTACTAAGCCAGAACAATTCAAGGCCTTCTTGATAAGCGACCAGTACTCGTTGATTTTTGGGGGTGGGTACAATCCTGACTTTTCAGCCAGTGTGTTTTGAAAGATTGATGTGCAAGTCGGATCAGATAGCTTGCCGTAATCTACCCGACGCTGTAGCGTGCATTTCGAGAGCCCGCCAAAGCACATGGACAGCTTAGTATATGTTAACGCGCTGTCGAAGCCGAGGGGTGTGCTCCGGTACAACCGACAGTCTTTTATACAGCCCCGAAACTTGTAGCTAATAAAGATGTGGTCGATTTGGGCCCACCGCTGATTCGAAGAGGGCAGACGACAGATGGTTTACCGGCGATGGGAATATCTGAAGCTCGAAATAACGGAGAACAATTGATGGTCAGAGCACAAAGCCAACAACCGTCCCCCTTGTTCAGAAACGCAGAAATCGAAACCAAAGGGGCCTCCTAGATGCGCCTCACTAGAGGACAGCCGACGTAAACTAGCATTCACATCCCTTGCCGATATCAAGATGCCTCCCACATTGCGGTGCGCAAGAGGTCGTGCAACTTTTGATAGAAAGTGTCCTTGACAGTCTCTGGGCTGTAACTATACCGTTTCCCGAGATATTTCAGAATTATGTTAGAGGTTTTCGGATTTAAGCCAAAATGTTTTTGGGTTGGGTAAGAACATGTTACTACTTCACAAGACCTCGCGAGAGCACGTCTACTTGCTGATTGATGAGCAGTGAACAGCCAACCTATGTATCTTCCTGCAGGCATGCAGAAATGTGCGCACGCCATTTGGACGGTTTTTCTGACCTATTTAAATCAGATCACGATAAGTCTGTCGAATGACGTTTCCGATTAATTTTGACACATTTTCGAAATGTGGGGAATCGCATAGAGCTGAGTCAAGAAGAAACACCAATACATGAGGGAAAGAGGTCAGTTTGCAGCTGTTTTGAAGTCAGCGTGCATACCACTGGCCATTGGATGACGTTGACGAAATCTATTTCCCATTTTTCATGCCCATGGAAGTTTAATTTGAAAATGAATTAGCACAATAAAACCTCTCCTCGTCATCGAATTTTTTCTACTGGATCAGCAGCAACCAAGACAACATGGATGCGAGCCAGGAACGATTTAAGCGGTCAGCCTGTCACGCACACCCAACAAAAATAAGACGAAACACAAAAGCCGAGCAGGAGGCTAGTTCTTTTCTCTGATTCAACAGATAAATTCCGCCGCGACACGTTGGAAAATTTGCCCAACGACTCAAAAGAATGGCGAAAAGCATTGAATCCCATGAGAAGTTAACCTACCGTTTACTCATCCTAGCGGAAATTGAATACGTTCAACAACCCATAGAGACCGTGCTACGGATCACTGCCCATGGCCGACTGCCATTGGCGACATCAAAAGAAACCGACTTATCTAGATACAGTAGATTGTTGAGTATCAACAAAGTATGTGGGTATTAAAGCAGAGTTTAATAAAAGAAAGTCGGGCAATACTTGCCAAATCGTTTTATCCACGTGGTACACCAGTGCTATCCTAGTCCATTTCAATACATCAAAGCAGAATCATCAGACTCCGGTTGGCACAGTGACGGGAGAGACAACTGGGTACATATTTTCCTCAATCCAGTTTGCATATCCCAGCGTATACATTATGTCATGTTTTGTGAAAATCAATAATCCAACTTGCTAGTTTGTTAGGACATTCAAACACAGATCATTTGGAACTCAGCTCCATAACTCACACAAAAAGTGGGTTGTGTTACAAAATTTTTCTATAGCTTCCAATAATTTATAGGGACCGGACAGTTGCGTAAATTTGTGCCAAATGGAATAAAACGAGGGATGGGATACCAGGCACACACAGTGGTCATCCTTGGGGAATAGAATGCTCATTAATTCTAGAACAACTTCACATAAGTTGAATTTTCTGCTCCTTAAGCTATAGTCAGCTGTCAGATTGCTAACGAAAAAATCACTGGCAGTTGTCGCTCTAATTTTGCGAGTGTTTGGTACAATCTGACTGAAATTTCAGCGGTGAACATCAAACTCAGCTAGTGCGTGTTGGGCTGGAAAGTGTTCAGCAAGCTGAACATGAATCGAGTGTGCAATTTGCTTAAGGGAACAGAACACCACACTGGCTTACAGAGTTCACTGAGCATGGGTTTTCTGATTACCAACATCATTAGACTTTGAGTCCAGGTAAAAGAAGTTTGACCGATCAAATTCTTGCTCGGTTATCATAGTCTTGTTTGCAACAGGTTACAATGGTTCATCCTCAAAAAGGAGAAAAAGGATTAGCGGGAATACCAAGCCAATCACAAGTAGTTGAATTTGCCTGATTTGGTCGTTCGGATAGTTTTGCGCGTGCTTACACGAGTATAGATGCGCACAGGATAATGCATTTGCTAGCACGAGGAAGGTTAGATCAGCTGAAAAATCACAATCGAACTGAGTAATCTGGTCCCGAAATTTTACTGATCAAATATAACGAAACAATAATTGCTTATGAACGTTCACATGGGATTTAGGAGAGATTTTCTTTTATCTACCCAATCGGCTACTTTGAATTTCTGTGGAGAATGTTGTGGATTGGACAATCCATCTACTCACATTATTTATACGCATTTTCTTCAACCAACACATCACCTAATGTCAACATCCAGCTTGACACTGGAAACCAGGAAAGCATTACGCGGTTATTTTATATTTGTTAAGATTGATTAGCAATGCAGATCTACTAGGCTGAAACTAGGTAACGTTCCTGGACGAATGAATGTGATTCGAACCTCTAAGCTACCAACCTACTGGTCCAGAACAATAATGAACCACTAGCACAATGCTACCATTGGTTTTCAGTGACAATTTGGACCCTGGCATGACATGACTAATCAATCATATTGAATGTCCAAATAATACAAACCATTGCGCTGAAGAAACCTAAGAGAACTATGTTACCGAGCTTAATGTTGGCTAGGAGACGAGTGAAATGTGTTCAAACAGCAGGGGAAATCTGTTTAGGCACATCGGCTTTCGTGAGATACACAAATATTTTATTCCAGCATTGGTTGCTGTCAAAAGTCGATATGGTTTGTCACGTCGAATATTGAAGAATGCGCTGGTCATATACTTGAAGTGATTGGTCCAAAAAGTTGTATAGATCTAGCACGATGACCTGACACAGTTGAATATTTCATAGTTGGAGAAAACAACAGTTCATGTTATTTTTCTCAAATCGATTTTTGATTGCACAGCTGGTTTCTACCATCATTCCGATTTGTAACGAATACCGTTTTGTATTTTCGTTCCTCGCAATTCAAACAACCATGTTCAAACAATCGGGAACCAGTTTTGGACGAAGTTACTCATTCTTCCTAATTGAAATGAAATGTAAACTGTAAATTGAAGTAAAGAACGAGGTCCAAAAGTGTCCTACTAAAATGAAAAGAAGAAGCAAAATCGCGCAATCTTTGTTCTATTATGTCGCTACTTCGTTAGCAATTTTCAGTTTCCACTTGCTCATTGTGCATGGTATCCAGTCCTGTCTACTTTTCGAGTTCCGTCTATTGAAATATAATAAAACGGTTCCAATAAGAGTTGTCCGCACATAGGAGCGTAACCCGTAGGTTGGTGCCAAGTGCATTCTAATGGCAAAGTTGAAAATTTGGTTGAGTTCTTACAACCACTAACCAAGAAGAAATTCTCCCACTTTATTTTACCATTAATACGAACACAACGATGCGTAAAAAGCGAAATTCCTTGCAGATATCTGTCCGCAACGGCCATGTCTCTGAGTCACACAGCAGGACGGACCTCACCACTGCTGTGCACACACGACCTTTGGTCAGTAACCGATTGATAAAGGTCGATAGAGCATTCTGCATAGGCATAGATACTTCATTCAGCGTATGAACACCGGTTAAGATACAACCATCCCAAAAAATTGAAACTGCGTGCTTCATCCAATTCCTTCCATGCCAGAATAACGTTCAGCTTTCAGCCAGAGGTTATGGAGCAGCAGCAATAAGATTTGAGTAGGATATAGGTGATTCATACTGACAATATGTATGGTACGTTAGTCAGATAGTCAAACTCCCGTACAGCTTCGAGTCCAAACAAGATTAGCACAGAAAAATCGTCTCTCATTTGAGGACAACGGATAAGAAACTCAGGTGTATGCCTGAAAAGCCACCGTGGGTCAAGTGATGTTCATGGGGGCTAAAATATTCCACTCGCAATCGTCGACTCCACATTCGTCTTCCAGTTTGTGGAATACAATGAATATGCATTTGAATTGATTTCTAGCAAGAATAAAACGATCGCACTGTGCTACCGTAAGATTTGCTACTGACCTGAGCACCCTTGCTGACTGGTGCGTTACTTTCCATAATACACCATAGTTATAGGATAAATGTGCTCTGTACAGGGCACCACATCGGTAATTCGTTTTTTTCGTGCCTAGTTTTTCTAACCGTGAAACAACATAATCAGGAACATTGTCTCTTCGACGTGGGCAGAATAACAAGACCGAAACACGAATCACTCAGATTAGAATAGCTCTCGAGTGCATAACAAAAGCCCAAAGGCCGCGGAGACAAAGCGAACTCACTCGCATGCCATCGTCATTCACGTATTCCAAATCGAAATAGTCCGCTTCCAACAAATGAAGCCGTTCAATCATGGATGCAAACAATTCCACGCCGGTTGCGTGAATCTGATCGATTTTTCCGCGGAGGAACACAAAGAAAATGGACAACAATGGGAGTGAGGTGAGTACGATTTGCTATATATATAATATAATATAAATTCGATCATGGTGAGACATACCAATTCGGAGTGCACAGGTATAAGAATGTTTGGACAAGAGAGTACCGGGTACGCATACCTGACGAGCAACAATAACCGCGAAACTGGTCGTGTGCTCCCAGGTAAATTTTGTTCCCGCATCCAGATACTACTCGCTACTTCTATATATGCACATTTGCATATTCTGGGGGTATTCTACCCTTGTTCCTAAGGTTGGTTCAGCCCAACTGACAAAGAGTTATCAAAGAATCACAATTGTGATTCTTCTGTGGACTCTTCGACGAAGAGCTTCCATGCACACTCCTGACGCCACAAATTGGATATTATATATATATGTATATCATTAGGGTTGCAACAAAAAGACAAAGTCATTTTTTCTCCCCGTTCTTAGTGTTCAGGAACACACCCAAATGGTCCATCTGGGTGAGCTCATGCTGTACAAACTGAGTGAGAATTCTGCTTCACGACAAACGATTCATGGAAAAGTTTTTAGCGTATTCTGTGAAGGTGCATGGTTTGTGAATTAAGGCATTTTCAGTGACCCAAATAGTCAAAACCGTCTCAAAATGTTGTCCGTCTTCGGTTTCATTAGACTGACATCAGCATCATCATCATCTTCGTGGAGATCACCGTTATTCGCTTTCATCTATTATTATGCTACAGTTGAACAATTCTTTCCGAAATTAAGCTACACATAGACGACTGGTTGGTCTGGGGTATTCGAACTTGGGACCCTCGGAGACCAAAGCCCTCAGTGCTAACCCCTTTTGGTAAATGGAAATCGGACTGAATACATTTTCCTTGCGCGAGATTAGCAATCAATTTGGAAGTAAAATCACAAAACGTTCTGTTCCATTTCGTTGTTTTGGTATCGCTAATTGTAGTTTATGTTCACTAAACCATTGGGATTGCATTTCGGAAATTATTTTGATCTCTTATAACCAAAACGTTTATTTTAACGATACCAGACAGTCATCAGAACTGCGGCTGACGCCCACGTTCCGCTTGTTCTCCGTATGCAGGCATAGTGAAATGAGGCTTTCACGAACAAACATAAAACTTTTTGGATTATTTAAGAACCAAATAACATTTATACGAAACTGTTACTCAAATGGCTTATCGAGATCGCGTTTTTATACGTCCAAGTTATGACGCATCTTATACAGACACGATTAAATGTATGAAATGTGTACTTCACCTAATTTCCTTGCAGAGGTATTCGAATCAGAACTTATGACACTGGTAACGGCTTCACTTAATTCTGACATAATTATGAAACAAAATAACACGTGTTACCGATCTGCACTTGTCACTTTTGCATTTGCTTGGCCAATCAGTATGATTGGCATTTTTATGAAATAATTCACCATGTGATATCATCACTCAACGCACCATTAAGAAACTATGGAAGGATTGTACAGCTGTTTCATCGTTGTCAGGAATGATCGGCAGTGCGTATCCACCGCGCCCGAACTGGGACGCGAACCCGGGACAAACGATTTTAAGTCGAACGTTTTAGTCATTACCCCACCGGGCAGGTTCTTAAAGGTTTGCTGAACTTCACCACATGATGATGTTGCACCTATCCGTCACTGATTCGCACGGCTACTGGCCGCTTACGCAAAGCAATCGACCCCTACTGATAGATGACTTCTCCGCAGGTAGCCTGAGTACGACGAAGGCTCTGGATATGACCAACGGAGCGTGACTACTTGGAACATGTTAGTAGCAGAAGATAGAATGTTTTCGTGAAATAATTCACCATGTGATCTCATCACTCAACCCACCATTAAGAAACTATGGAAGGATTGTATAGCTGTTTCATCGTTGTCAGGAATGATCGGCAGTGCAAATCCATCGCGCCCGTATTTTAAAAAATTTAGTACTTCCTAATGAATAAAAGTATTCAAAGTTAATTAGCGGGAAATATACGAAAAGAGAGGCGAGCGATTTTGTTTTGAATGCCTAAAACACAATGAAACGTAATCATCTATACACTTCCAACTTTGAAACAATACATGCTGGTTTACTTAGGGTTGGAAGTTTCGAGTTGGCAGTGAATATTACATGTTCAAGACAGGCTGAAAATCACAGTTCGATGAAGAGACGAAATAAAATAACTAGAATCATTCGGATAAGTAAGAACAAAATGAACAAATACTGTCAGACAGAATTGTTTTAGTCGAATACCTGTTGCGTTGTACGCTTCCGTAAACGAAAGATATAAAATCAGTGACTGTTGACCTCGACCTCACAAGTCACTTCGGGATCTCAGAAGAGGGGAGAGAATGGGACGCACTTCAGTGAATCCACTTACTCAGACAGTCAAAGATAAGACTAGGTAACGTGATGTGACTTCTCCAACATTTTTGGCATAAACAGATATATATTAATTTTTTTGCCATCGTTTATTCATTTCTGCAGTTAGAATTTCCGATTAATCGGACTCTATTTGTCCCACAAAAANACTCAACCCACCATTAAGAAACTATGGAAGGATTGTATAGCTGTTTCATCGTTGTCAGGAAAGATCGGCAGTGCAAATCCATCGCGCCCGTATTTTAAAAAATTTAGTACTTCCTAATGAATAAAAGTATTCAAAGTTAATTAGCGGGAAATATACGAAAAGAGAGGCGAGCGATTTTGTTTTGAATGCCTAAAACACAATGAAACGTAATCATCTATACACTTCCAACTTTGAAACAATACATGCTGGTTTACTTAGGGTTGGAAGTTTCGAGTTGGCAGTGAATATTACATGTTCAAGACAGGCTGAAAATCACAGTTCGATGAAGAGACGAAATAGAATAACTAGAATCATTCGGATAAGTAAGAACAAAATGAACAAATACTGTCAGACAGAATTGTTTTAGTCGAATACCTGTTGCGTTGTACGCTTCCGTAAACGAAAGATATAAAATCAGTGACTGTTGACCTCGACCTCACAAGTCACTTCGGGATCTCAGAAGAGGGGAGAGAATGGGACGCACTTCAGTGAATCCACTTACTCAGACAGTCAAAGATAAGACTAGGTAACGTGATGTGACTTCTCCAACATTTTTGGCATAAACAGATATATATTAATTTTTTTGCCATCGTTTATTCATTTCTGCAGTTAGAATTTCCGATTAATCGGACTCTATTTGTCCCACAAAAATTACTGATTGCTCACTCCATTGGATGGGTTGTCAATCTTGAGTGACAGAAACCGCTCAGTTGTTATGATTTGTACAATCTTTTCTGACATTCTCGAATCAGTTACTGCTTAAAAAAAGTTCATTGCGTGAGTCTTTTGGTCACCTGTAGTTGGCAAGTTCCTCTACGATCCAAAGACTAGATTTTACTTTCACGCTTCGAAGATGGAATGAATCAGCTAGGTATGTCCGGTCACCTTGATGATTTGTTTCCAAACAAAGCTCCCTCTCTTTCATTTAAAGTTTACATGTTAGATAAAGACCTGCTGCGCAAACACCCGACGCAATATGAGCTTTCTGTGGGAATGGAATACTTCCAATGATCAACGGAACGATAATTTGAAATATTGTATTTATCCAATTCCATTTGGGAGGGTATTAGTATTTAAATTTATTCTTATCGTTAGCCTACGTAAAAAATCTTCCATCTACATGAACTGGGCTTGATAACCAGTTGTGGTGGGCGACCATACAGTGAGAACTTTACAACTGGTCAAAATTGAACTTAGATTCAAAGCAGTTGAATTGTTTAGACCATTGTTTCGCTCAGAGCCACTAGTTATGGGTTTGTTTAACAGATGAGTAGTTCGAGAAGAAGAGATTAGATTAACTCTATGTCCTGTTGTCAAGAAGGGCTTGGCAATAGATGACCCAAGGTTTTGACCGAGATAACCATCAGCTGTGTCATGCGTCATCGACTTCATCAACCACTCAGGGATATGCTCGGGCATCGGCGTTGATAGGTGCCGCTTTGTCCCGTCATTGTAATTATCATCTCAACTGCTAGTGAACTGGTATACAATATGAGGGACAGAATTTTTCAAAAAAGGATATTTTCGACTGCCTAGATCATTTCTTCCGGTGTTCGGAAGCAAGTGGAAGTACGCCGCAAAGAAGATAACACCCGATTTCAGCGTGAGTTGTCGACGTAGTTCATTAAGCAGATGGCCACTCTTGAATATGTACCGTAAGAAACTCCAGCTTACTCTGTGGATCACATCGGCGTCTGTCTCACCTTTGCTCGTTCACTGTACGTGTACCAAGCCGATTCCGTATAATAGTGGAATAGTTTTACACCGACGATTGAGAAGACTAAGTCAAAAATATTAACATCTCGTCAAATTCCGCCTTATTTTGCTCAAATGTGCACGGGAATTGTCCAGTTTTGTTCAATATGATGCAATGTTGTATGGTAATTGTGGGCTGAAGATCAGATTATAAACGTTCGTGAAATACTACGGGTCAGTATGATAGGATGTCATGAATACTGCTTCTGTTCATGACTATGCAGAAGCAAATTAGGTGTTACGTGTCTGTCAAAGCGAACACTGGTTTCCAGAGCACACAGTTACTAGCAAACTTAGGCACGCATTTCTGTTTTAGTCTCCTAGAAAACTGAAAGATGATGTACTTTGTTGTATTCGATATTTTTTTCTCCTGGCTATCACATTGTGTCTATTTGTGGCGTTTCCATGTCTGGATGCTGATCGTTTGACAACAAGCGATTCCAACAGAAACAAAAGCAAGTACATTGTATTCGCGGTGGTCGAAATTCTCCGATTTCCATATACTCCATTGCAACTTATGATTCAATTTATTTTGACGCCAGTAGACAAGATTCTAAACTGATATTTTGATATTGTATGATTGCAAGATTGTAAGAGTAGTTTTTTTATCGACAATTATTCCCACATTTGCAATCAATCGGACTTCGTGCTAGTCATTCGCTGGGGCTCGAATCCCATATGGATGATTGCGATATGACTATTAAAACCTCTGACTGCCAGGGTGGCCCTTCAATACGGCAAGACTAGTTTTATATAATCATAGACCATTGGTTGTACAGTAGTAATTCTATTATTTCACATTAGTTATTACAAAGCTCCTGATGGCCAGTTGGCTCGACAACTGCGGCAACCGATAGTGCAGTCAGACCAAATGATTTCGAATGTTTGTTTTGGTCGTTGTCCAGGTTATTAGTTTGCGCGCGGTTCTGATGGCTGGGCTTGGCGTTTAGGGTGTCGATGTTCCATCACCAGTCGAGATCACAAAGTCAGTGCATGTGCGCAGTTGATCGTATTTCTCTGTATTCCTAAGTATACCCATTGGCGATTTGATCTTTGACCATAGAGCAATGACTTTCAGCTTGATTGGTCCGATCTCTCCAGCTGTGAACCGTTGTTTTCACGTAGAGTCGGTTTATTTTGGTGATTTAGTTTTATTGTTGCTTTGGCATAACTAATGACTGTGGATCCGTACGATTTGATTTTCGGCTTTCTCGTCTAGTTGAACGACTTGCTCTTCATCCGACTGTACACGTGATTCGATTCCATATTTGTGCCGATTGACTGGTCTGAAGGATACCAGGCGCCTGAAAAATTCCTTGCTTACCTCGTGATTGTTTTGTCCAGAATTTCAACTTTCTCCAAGTTGAACTTGTGTCTTTGGTCCTCGTGAACGGCTGAGAAACAGAGAGAGAGAAGATCGTGACCTCGTGTAGCTGATTTGCTTTCGGGAATCCGAGTGGATACCCATCTACCGGTTTGCTCGATGTAGCATTTATCGCAGTTTATGCACTCGACTTTGTACTCAGTGTTTCTTCCTCCTGCAGTTTTGACTTGGTCTTTTCGTTGCTGTACGAGACGTCCCATAGTTTTGAATGGCTTGCATGCTACCTCTGCTGCGGTTGGTTGCGATCAGCTTTTGCAATCTAATGACCACTGTCCTGTAGAACGCAAACAAGAATGATGATCGCATTTCACCTTTTTCGTTGTTTTAATATGTTCCCATGAGACACTGATCCGAGGCCAATGAATGATTTGTTGAACTAAATGCTGTTTTCTAATTTTTTGAATTTTTTGCGGAATTAAGCCAAACAGTTACATTGATTATCCGATGAAATGGGGTGAACAACCGGTCGTTGAATATCGAAGGAATGGCATAAATTGTTTCGATATTCACGCTATAAAAGGCGCACTAATTGTTGGAATTTCGGCGAAACTGGAAACTGTTGACTTTTTTGTCGATCATCTTGGAAAGATGGAGAACTAGTGGTCGAACGAAGAGTTAAGGTGAGACCACACACTTAGAAACATCTACTTGCGCATGAAGACCACCTTCGATAAGGACTGTATACGGGGTGTCAAAACCGGCGGATCGTTGTAACTGGCACGATTTGTTAGTTAGCTCATGTGGGGTATGAAATATATGCAATCACTGTGACTTCTTCCGCAGGGCGGCGAAAATAACAATCAAATGAAGGAAGTGGGTATGAAAATCATATTAGGAAGAATGAAAACAAATTAGGCGTTAACTGTCACGGAATTGATTCGGAATTTGGACTAGGAAAAGCAATTCACACAATCTGAGGTGTGATAGCTATAAACTAAAGTCAGCAAATGTTAATCCACTTAGGCGAACATTGTTCACACAATGGAAACGTATTTGGTAGTCAAATTATCGGGTGAACTGGAGCGAAAACGTATGGGTATACACCATCTAGCAAAAAAATAAGTCCGTTCGAAAACGGAAAACTACTACTTATGAGCAAATTCGTTTAGTAAATTCAACCACTTCTATCACCTATGGAACTATGTGAATTATTTACCAGCGGTCGTTTATTCGTGTGTGTGTGTGTGTATGACTAAGCGTCGTTTGAGAAATGCGATTGGACACATCTAACGAGGCGGTCGCCACGTGTTTTTTTGGACCGGAGTGAGTGTGACATTCGCATAAGGCCGGGTCACGGCGTGCATATTCATTGTCATCCTAGGAAACTGATTTGATAGTCTTGTTCAACAGTGAAAAGATGTGTTGGGCTGATGCCCCTCGTTAATGCAATCCTAAAAATCGACTCATTTCAATTTTGCCATTGCAGATGGCCGCATAAAAATACAAAGAATCTCCATTCCTTTTGTCATCATCTCGACGTCACTAATTTTCACGATGTCTTTGAACACAACCACAAGAATCATGCCTGACTGACAAAACGTGACCGGGTTTCAGCCGGATTCCTGAACAACCTGTCACAATGTGTTACGATTATTCCTGGATGAGTTCATTTGTTGTTTTTTGACCAGGAGAGGAGTTCGGTTTTATGTTATTTATTTATGTTTCCCCTCTAATTTATTTTTTTGCCCTTACATTTTTGATTGAAATGCGACATCATTTATTATACGCAAAATTCTATACAATACAATACAATACAATACAACGATCCATTCCTATTTTTCTCCTCACTGGACAATGACATGCGTCATGTTGAATGAAGCATCGACATATTTATCGAAGAAACCAAAGTGGAATAGCTTGGTTGAAATTTTTGTTTGTTAAATCCACAAGATAGTGTATACAATTGGTTACCGGCCCCGAATTCTGAACCGTGAAAGTCAAACTAGGCGATATATACTTCAGTTTTTCCTCCTTTGGGGGTCGTTGATAATAACCGTTGAATTTTCCATCAAACCTGTCTTCCTACCAAATCACGTGACATTTTACCCATACCACGTTAGACTTTGTCACATGAAACTTTAACTGGGTTAGGGTTGGACTAAAATATCCCGTACGGGTGGTATGGAGCCTGAAAGTCGCGGTTTACATCATAGAAAGTTTTTTTGGAGAGCGCTTTACAAACAAAAAGAAGTAGATAAACAACGGCGCGTGATTATTTATATCTAGAAGAACTATCAAACTTTTACAAGCATTTGGAAAAAAACACCCACGTCGACATTGTTTCGGTGGAATGTACCGCTCAATATCAGTTGATTATATTGGATTTGTGTGAAGTAATTAGCACAGACGATCAGTTGAACACTTTTGACATAGCCATTCCACTCTATGACCAGTTTACATACTATGACCCGGGTCATATGTTCAATTTTCGTTCTCCTTCAAATCTCATATCTCATATTTATCCACTTCATTTATGAGTTTTTCAAAGACTCTGACAAAACTTAAACAACTCCCGTGAGTCTAAAACGGATGGGGGGTGAAGTGGAACATGATTATCGTCCTCGTGTTTTCGTGCCCACTGCCAGTCCCCCCTGCGACCTCGGAGAACTCTGATAGCCATTAATGAAGGCACCGGTCGATTTAACGTTTTGGAGGAGAACGCTTGCTTTATTACATTTCACGGTCTGTGCCACACTCGTTATAAGCCCCCATTCCCACCAACACAAAACGATGGGATGAACCATAAAACTTCCGAGGACTATCGTATTACCGTGACTAGGATCACGGGACATTCCTAATCAGTTTTTTTTTAATTTTAGATTGTAACACTTCTTTTTTTGCATGCTTCATTTGACGAAATGCCGCGTGAAATTGTAAACACCAATACGACTTTAACTTGATTTCTTTATGATATTTACTTGATGGTCTGAACGCGTCGCTTGTTCCTTTCTTAAATGATATTAATTCAATGACTCCCAATTTGTAAGGTGCGTCCGTACAATAGGATGACACTATGGCTTACGGATCATCCAAAGCATTACACGATGGGCGGCCTTGTTTAATCTGCGGACTGTTCTGCTCAGACAACGTGGCCATTAACCCTGACCAACTTACTCTGGCAGTCGCTAGTTTTTACACGCTTAGGCTATTCGGGTGACGAATGTGGCTGTCAACTTGATCTTGATTCATTTCCTCCCGTCTCTTTATCTTGCCTGCATGTCCGTTCAGTTCGATTTCTGAATTTTATTTCCTATTGGATTCACTTTGGCATTGCTTCCGATTTATTCCTCCTGATTTTGCCATGGAACCGGACCGATTATTTGCCAAACACCTCTCCATGACCGTGACCGTAACCGGGATTTCAGGCGAATTCCTGAGCAGCCTGTCCTAATGCGAGATGATTATTCCTGGATGAGTGCTTTTATACCCGTTACTAAGCGATGATTAATTTTTTCCCCTTATTCATCTGCTAAACTCAAAGATTTTGCTTGAAATGTGATATAATTTTTTGTACGCAAAAGTCTATACAATACCATGTAATAGCCCACTACGCACGAAGGTTGTTTCACGTGCATTTCCTCCTTAATTGCCATCCGCGATGTTTGTAGGTGCTTCAGCTACACGCATCGGATCTGTAGTTGAGAAGAACGGTCATCGGGTTCCTTGCATTTTCAGAGCCGCCTAGTTCTGCAGTACGCTGGAATTCGCATCACACAACCTGCGGCTCCACTTACTTACTAGGGAACTAGTCAACTGCACAAATACTGTTTGGTGCCCAGTTCACAATTCTAACGAACTATGGAGATCTAATATATATATATATATATATATATATATTTCACCAGAATCGAACATGTAGCACCAGGAGTGTGCATGGAAGCTCTTCATCGAAGAGTCCATGGAAGAACCACAACTGTGATTCGCTGATAATTCTTGTCAGTTGGGCTGGGCCGACCTTAGGAAAGAAGGCAGACTGCCCCAGAATAGGCATACTCGACGAGCGACAATAACCGCGAAACCGGCCGTGTTCTCCCGGGCAAATTTTGTTCACTCATCCAAATACTACTTACTGCTTCTATATATACATATGTATAGTAGCACTTTGTTAATAAAATCTTTTACTGCCATGCCTCAATGACAGAATATTGATCTCAGTGCCTACTTTGGCCAGTTCCAATATCGTAATTCTAATTCCATTCCACAGGGAATTATTTATCCTGCTGAACAGTCCCCCAAGTGATATCTTCTGACCCTTGGGTAAAGTAATCACTTTCTGTGAATCGATTGGATGTAATTCATGAAAAACAGAATTCCCGCTGAACAATTTTTGTTCTACGTTTCCAGTGGTTGCAAAGCATAAGCCGAAAAACGAATAGTTGAATTTTGTTGGCGTAGTGAAGTGGTGTACCTGTCGTGGGTTATTGTACATTCGCGTTATTTTACACTGGCGGTTGAAGCCAGTCCCGTTCTATAGACCCGTTGGTCCGCATTGTATGACGTCTGTTCAAGCTTAACTAGTACCTAACATGGATCGTTTCTTAACAGCTATTACGCACTATCCTATTCCACAAGGATAGCGTTATATTCTACCGTATCTGCGAGCCTCAAATTTGCAATCATTAGAATTCAGGAAATTTTCAGCCGAGGAGAAAGGAGTTCAGTGTAGCCTGGGCATTGACAATGGGAGCCATTTCTTTTCCCAGAAGGTGACCGACCGGCCCAAACCCCTGGATGAGCGCAGTATGCTAACACCTGAACATCATTCTCAATCAAACGGATTTGGTGAAAAATTTGCCCGAAAAATAAAGAGTGATAGAATGTCAGAAACCTCACACCTATGGGCAGTCGTGGCAACTAATACTCCGAGGGTTGACCACGTTTTGAAAAACCAAGTTATTTCAGCGTTGACGGCAGGTTCTCAAATCGCAAGATAAGAAATCGGACAACTGCATCCGAAAACTCATAGCCGGATGAAGAGTCAGTAGACATAGAATGGGAGGCATTTTTGGTGTCATGTAACTCGCTTCCGCTGTCAGTCAGACTCGTAAACACTGTTACTATTTTATTCTTGGAGCCAGTGGTGTTAGCACCGGTTTTTTAAACGTCATGTCTGTAAAAACAGGAGGATGGGCTAGTAAACACGCAAAATATTCACACGATATGATCCACGCAAAACAAGTGTCCAAAGGGATTGAGACAGTGGCCAGCTCCTCGTTCAGTAGTCCTGAGCAAAATGGCTATATCAGAAATGCACTACTAACAAAAAAGCTCATACTTTCGAACCTTATGCTTTCTTTCTGAAGTTTGACCTTACCTGGCCGACGAGCAACTTTCGACAAATTATCAAATGATTCACCAACTCTTCTAATGATTCAAATAGGATTCTAGCAAAAAATCTGCTAAACGAATGGACAAGAATGGGGATAGCCAGACGAGAATGTTCCGGGTACACAAACCTGACGAATGGCAACAACCATGAAACCGATCGTGTTCCCGTGGGAATTTCGTTCAAACATCTGCATATACTACTGATGACAAGGTGGTAGGTTGCTCATGCACATTCAAAACGGTCATATACATTTTAGTTCAGGTTGAGGCATGAGAATCGGGGAGCTACCAAGTACAAAATTTGTCCAACCGAGAGCATCTTTTGGGGAAGGCATCAAGAAGAAAATAGAAGAGGTTTCCAATATTATTGCGCATTACATATTACAAGTATACATAACTACACCTCTGGGCTAAACTTTGAAATTATTCTTTAATAATCCTCTGAATACCATCGACTACAAAATAATGCCAGTTTAACCTATTCACAAACATGAAAAGTTGCGACGACAATTGATAAGAAATCTGCTATTATTTTGGATTAAAAGCCTACGTTATTGGAAATGTTTATGATAACGTTAATAACAAATGCACATTTTAGTGACCTCGAGTAAACATTTTTAAGGCAGATGGCATACGGACCACTGACCCTACCCTAGGTGAAAGTTAACCGATTCATATGCATATTTGCCTACACGTTGTGTGTGTGTGTATTTATATAAAACAGTCTCGAAAGGACTTGCCCTCGAAATCGAAAGGTTGGCTCATTCTAAATACGGCTCGTAGGGTTGCTTTAGATTTTAAAACAAATACTGGTGCAGAAATTAATTGAGTGATCGAAGTTGGAAAGAGATCTGCTTAAATTCATTCATACGGTACCGATATTGAAGGTGATCGTTATCAACTGGAAATGACTATTTCAATATGTTGCTGCTAATGCTCTCTCGATCGCCTCGTTACTAAAGCACCAATGTATATGCGGATTGCTGGTGCGCTAGTTGTAGACAGGTTTTCACGATTGTGTAAGGACTGGAAATTGAGATACAATCCAGTCCAACTGGAATGAACGTTTCGTTGGTGCGAGTTGTTAGAATTGGATCGGACAGCGACCGATGCTTGTCACCCAACTAACCGACCAAAATGGAGCAGAAAATTCTTTATGAGCACTTTGTCTAATTCTGACACGATCACTCTATCGAACAGTATGGATTTCAGGTAGCCAAGGGTTCGTGAGCATCAATCGAGGCAACAATTTGGATATGTGCGGCTGAGGATCGATACGTGCAATTGAAGGTAACTCTCAAAGTTGCAATGTAAAAGTCCCTTTTTAGTTCAGTTTAGTTCTCATGGTCATTATTTTTGTCTTGGTGGGCCCTGATTTTCATTGTTGCCTTGCGCTACTGCGTGATTCCGAGTAAGGCGAGCAATGCGCACAGATGGATAGGGAAATCGAAAACAATTGCTGAAAACAGAACATGTGCTTTCACGTGATGAACAGCAACAGTATGCGGTCTCTGGTGGATAGCTTCTTGGTGTTGATAGGACATTTTGGCCCGCACAAATACTTTCAGGTGGACGCAGCTCCTATCGCAAGATATACAATTTCACGACGACATGGGCTACGTAGAAACCGAACTCTGTGGTTTAAATGGAGATTGTGTAGACCATCCTGTTCCCCAGCGGAAATGAGGCAGTACCACGATTTTGTAAATATTAACTCCACACAAGGTTTAAAGGCATAGCAGTCACTGACATTCCACGCAATGGTCGGACCGTAAAATTTGCAAAAGCCGACAGGTTTTGTTGATTTCAAAAGCCATGACTGGCCACAGTGACTTTCTACACTCACTGACGCTAACCTCTCTGTACTTGGGATCAAATAAACAGTTATTCTAGAGTTTGCTTTAACTTTTGCTGTCCCAATACTGCTTCGATCATTTCTAAACATCCAGCTATTTAAGCGAAGAGACCCACATAATCTCGAAGGCAAGAATTACAAGACCACCAGGAGATTGGAAAACCGATAAAAACCATTAAAAGTTGTGAAAGATACTAAGGGAGCTATGCAGAGGTTCATCCCACCCAAGTCTGCTGCTGCGGATGTCGAACCTTAGAACCTGTCGTCAAACAAACAGCTCGGATTTCTCATCATCCTACAGGCAGAGGATGACACTACACCCCTTTGTTTGCCATTCCCGCTTCACATGACCACAAGGAGGTAGTGCTTCTAATTTCAAACAAATCATCCAGACCCGATGACCTAAGTTTTGTAGTCCTCAAGAGGTGTACGGTAAACCCCTCGTGCGTTTGCTGAATCCGTGTCTAAAAACAAAAAGAATGTTGATTGCCGAAGGGATAACGACCATCACTTGTGATTTTAAGAAGACTACTTAAAATTCTACCCCTTGACTGCACTGCAGCCGTTTTGTAAGTTTTTGAAAAACTAGTTCTCGCATATAGGACTTCTTGTGCAAAGGACCCTGACACGTATCAACTCGCTAGCCCAAGGTTGATGGTCTTGTCACTCGGACCCATTACGTTTTCTCGTCATTCCATAAAAAAACTCCGTGATTACTGGCGGATGACATTCCTAAATGTTTACAATAACCAGTGATTTGTGAAATTGGTGGCTCTACAACACGGCTAAAATATACGAAAACGTCCAAGCGTTAGCAGTACCGGTGTAAGACCTACTAGGTTTACGGGGAAACAGAAAGAATGATGAATAAACGAACAAACTACAAACGAGACTGTAGGTGCTAACAACGATCATTTCGCTACGATTCTGCCGCAGCCAAATTTAACGCTTTGCAGTGCATGCATTTTGTGGAAGCAGCCCGATCAAACAAGAAAATCGAGGAGCACGGGCACTCACGATACCCCTCGTGGGCTGATGAGATCAATTTTGGGTCCATTGTTAACAGTTCAGTTTCTTGATTCTGTGAACAAATGAATGCTGTATGCCTCCGGTAGTTTTCCAGCGAGAAAAAACGACGACTTATTGAACTGGCTCATAAGCAAATGCGCCTGGAAATGTACTACAAAGTACTAATCTGTCACAAGCTACATGTTCGTTGTCCCACTCATGTAACTTTCAAATCACCACTTCGCGAAACGATAATCACACAAGATTGACAAAACCACTTTTTTATGACCACGTCCATCAATGACCTATTCGATCACCCGTTTCTACGTACACTTCCAACCAGTCCGTGCAAACAGCCGCCGCACTAGAACATCAACCCCGTAAAATTACTTTTCTTCTCCTAGGCAATACTGTCGGGTTTCTCATTGTTCACATGACGCAACTTGATCGATTCTGGTACGTTTGAATGCTGAAAGCATCCAGTTTTCCAATTCGTTACTTCCTCGCTGCCGCGTGTGCAAATCTACAATTGCAGATGATTTTAAAGATGATTAATCAAAGTAAACATGAAATTTATTCCTCTTCTGACCAGATCGTTTCACCTTGCAGGTGAGCTCATCAATACAGTCAGTCATCGGGATAAAGCCCACGTTCGCTCCTTCGGATGTTTTCGTTGTCCACAGAGAAAACTCCTTCGCCGACATTTGACTACACGTGCAGCGCAGCGGTAGATCTTCAACAATTGGCATTGTATGTGTGTGTGTGCGTGCGTGTGTACGTGTACATGTAGCTCTCGCGAATTCTTGATGTCCTGTCCGCGGACACAAACTGCACTCCCCGATCTTGTTCTTACATAGTAATGTTTGTTTATTTTATACATCAGAACAAATGTGTTCTTGTTTTTAACTTTTTTCTATTTGTACGGGGGAGTCATTCGGCAATGCGGCTTACAACAAGTCCTCATAGCTGATTTCCAACCGCGGCCATTGCCTGTCAATCTACCTTATCAGTAATACTAGTTGCATATGCAAGATAACTGTCCAGTCACTCAACCTATCGCGAAATGTAGTTAGTTTTAACGTCAAACTCTGCTTGCCCCCAGCTACCCAATCTCCCTGGTTTCTGCTTTAATCCACGTTAGAGTACTGTTTTTAATTCATTTCATCAGAGCAAAATTTCGTTTTCCGCTAATGGCATCGTTAAGCGCATGATGAAAGACCCAACAATCGAATTGAACTCCTTTCGACATCAACATTTTGTCCACATATTTTTTCTCCAAGAATCTGCTCTCTTCTAACCCGGAATTCTCATGCATATCCTTGCCTTATCGCATTTCTTCGTCATTTTTAGTAAATAAACGAAACATGAATTTCCTGGAATAGATATATCCGATGGTCCACAGCATTATGAGGCCAAAAGGTTGTCATTGAGTTGCAATGTTTCACCAAGTTATGTCAAGTAACGAGTCGGGTGAATAATTGTATGCCACCAAAATAACCTGGGAATTTGACCTTGGAAGCAACAAACAACAAAAGTTTACTCCATTTGGTCACTGCTAGAGTTATATTTATCGAAATTGCTCGTGTTATATGGTTAACAACGTGACAAAATTCGCGGTCATGAGGCAACTTTATTCAAGTCTCTAATAAAAATCTTTGTCCATAGTAGAAGGATGTTTGGACAGTAGAGCATCAGGTACGCATACCCGACCAGCGGAAATAACCAACGAGCCGATCGTGTACCTCCAAGAAAATTTTGTTTACTCATCCAGAAACTACTACTTAAATTTGTATATATGTGTTTGTCGAATTGAAATCAAACAATTCGGTAACGTAATAATGTCGCAAAGGACAATTACAAGCAAACTACAAATTGGTAACTTGATTAGGAATGAGAACGCTTTTTCTCTTTTCCAACTTAAAAATTTTGATCTATTTTGTCCGCTTTTGTACTATTTTTGTGAAACACCGGCGTTCAGATAGACCGTACAAAACTCAGATGCAAAGTTACGGAGAAACTTGGGGGCTAAACGTGCCATATCACTAAGAGTCAAACTGGTGCCATTTCGATATCTGAAATGTTGTTCAGATGTATCCGGGTTGTTATATATCTGTCGCTCATGTTTCGCTTTTGCACAGTGGCACTGAGTACTTCGAATGTGGCTTCTCTGAAACCGAGTAAAGAAATGCTACGTTCACGTTTCCGTTACCTTGTTAAATCAACTCTTCGCTGGTTTACCATGAAATCCACGTGCAAACAGGCAGTTTTTATGATCGGTCTGGTTCGGACAATTTTTTTCGCGCAGTCTTTTTTCCTGCTGTTGGACTGGATTCGGTTTTCCTTTCCATTTTCGTTCCGTGGGCAGAAAAACCACGTTCAATTCAACGTCGATCGCACTCGGTTGTTTTTCTGACTACCTTAGGGCACAGTACGGCTATTTCGTATGAGGTATTTAACGTGTCGAGAGAAAAGGTTCGTGCAAACACAACGATAATAGACCATTCGCCTCATTTGCCTCGATCCAATTTCACATGTGAACAAACGGGACTAGCGTGATAACATCCCACTAACTCCTGTCACAAAACAGTCCGACTGTATTGATCTCGCGAGTGATCACATAGGTAGCCGCGTGGTATGAAAGCAGTTCTATAAAGGCGTGATCGGACGTATTGTAGTGAACTGAGCAAGATTTACCAAGCTCTCTGCTCCCCGCACATCGGCCTAAAGTTTTACATCCCACTTTCGGTCAGTATAGCCGGAGATGAAATAATTTGGAATGGGAAGTAAAGTTTATTCTAACTAAACTTACCATGGCCTTCGCGTTTCGGCCTCCATTCCGACATGCGGATGGTGTTCACGTGCAACTGGGAATTCTACCAATCGCAAAAATGCAAATGATTAGAATCTAGTCTTGAGCAGTCCAACACATTTTTGGTCCTAACTGGGTGGGACTTTTTGGGACATTTCAGGTATCCTTTTCTCCTGACAGACAGTCTCATTGGGGAGGTAAGAGGCGAGGTAAGTGAGAGAGAAAACAGCCACATGTCCGGATAGTATGGATTCAATTCATTCGGATAAACCTATCAGTCTATACACTAACAGTGGTTGAGAGCAAAACCGATGCAGTCAAAGTATCGTAGCAAAATTTTGTTCTCCTCCTTATACCCGAATCCAAGATGATCTCAGACCACTAGTTACAGCATTGGTACTACAGAAATGTTTCATAAGTATTAAATTCGAAATCTAAAGCTGTTTGCTCCAAATCACCTCGAATCAACTAAGAATAAAGATTTTACCACTTGAGAACGGCCAGGTGAAGAAATATGTCGTTGTTTGCATGTTTCTCTTGCGAAATGAAACGATGGATCCCATGTTGCAAGCCCTAATCGGTATAGACATAGTCACGTATGAGTAGTTGTCCAACCAGCCAATCACGCGTTCAATCTATCTAACTGTATACACATATAGTTGGCAGGCCGGGCGTAACAGGTTAGTCAACTATCGATTGTGACGCACCGCCTTACGTCAGTAACCCACAGTTAGTTGCAGAGGGTAATTCCCACCTAATTCCACACTGTATTCAACACCCAAAAAGAACTGTCATCATGCACAGAAGTCAGTTGGATCATATTGTTTAAATCACAGGACTGTCGTGCACGAGTGCAACAGTGAAGATTTGTTGAACTAACCGAACCATAAAGTTCGTTGGCTTCGGAGGAACTCTAACCTAAGTATGGACACCATCCGCTCATTGGATTACTGGGGAAATTTACAGTGGTGAGTATTATGTGTTAGCTTAACATGGAAGATGCGCTAGGGTGACAAAAATCCCATGTTGTGGGTTTATAACTCAGCTGATAGAACATATGGATTCCTATTCCTCTAGGCGTATGCGTTTTTCTATAAAACTAGAACGGATGAGAAAATCAATGAAACCACGTTCTGCAACGAAATTAAGTACCTAATTTGTTTTCCTGTGAAACTCCCCAAAATTGTGTAAATCGTCCTGATCAAAAATTTTGCAAATTTCTTTTTAATTTTGCCAAAATTCGACAATCATTTTACTGTCTAAAAATGCAGACATTTTTCAAGGAGTCAACGCATAGGTCCCCGTACGGACTCCTTCCACGTACATGCGGTAGAAAATACCCTACGAAAAACAACTTTTTGTCACCTAAATACTACGAAGATCTTTCTGGCGGAGCCAAGGTTAACATTGTGAAGCGGGACCTAATTCGGGGCACATGAATTCGAATCTTTCACAAAAGAAGCGTCTGAGAATTATGACGGAGTCCTTAGCGAGAGAAAAGGACTTGCCATGTTCAAAAACGACACTTAAACAATGATAAACTATTAAATTGTATGTCATAAAATCCAAACAAACCACTCGCAATATTGTGACATTCAAGGGAGATAAAGTATGTTTGCGCTATTCAATCATTTGTGGTCGAATATACTAGGACAAGAGATAAGGTCGACTTTGGTGGCATACGTCTCTGTGAGGTTGACGAATAGTTCGTGTGTCGAAAGCCATAACTCGAGCTTCCGTTTTTCACCCTTGCTGCTGAGTAGATTTGGCTGGAAGTTTATGGGATCGTACACATACGGTGGTTTTTGACTTTTCCAAAAGCTGACTGACTATTTCGAAGCTAATAAAACAGTTTTTAAGTTACCAGTACGTGTGAGTCCGCTGCCCAATCAGTGGGCATTCAAGCGAAGCTGCCAGAGATGTGTGTGTGATTATGAACGGGTGTGCGTGTGTGATATAGCCGCGGATGCACTTTGACTGTATGCTTCTACCTACCATAATCTGCTCATTTTATATATATATATATATATATATATATATATATATTTCACTGTCATAATAAGGGTAGGTAGCAAATTTTGACAAAAAATGTCACATGGTTGTCTTAAAAACAACAACAACAACACAAAATGTTCGAAAAAGATATTTTTGGACACCTTTCCAGTTCGTAATAAATTTATCAGTAAAACTAGAAAGATTTCGCTCTTTTGTTTTTCAAAATGATTTTGGACGTATTCCGCGGAACATGTCTTTCAAGAATTATGACAAAAAAATGGTTTGTGAGTTCGTTTTGGCGTTTTGGCCCGGTTAAATGTTCACTTTTTTGCCGTGTTAAAATGTTACCAAATATAAATTGCAATTTAGATTATTAGTTACGATATAACGTGATGGAATTATCTACAGAAAAATCACCTAGCAATAAGAAAAACCACAGAGCACTAAACGTGACGAAGTGTGCTTATTCGCACAATGAAATGAACTACGCATGGTTTAGCAGTAAACCAATTAAGGTGTGAGAAATTTTTCGTGGCCTCGGTCGAAACTGACTCCCAAGCATCGGATTGGTGAGTCTGTCGAGGTAGGCATCCTGAAAGCCTCGGTAATAGTGAAGGCATTTGTAGCTCCGTCCAATCTTTCTCCGCAAATGTTTCAAACTTTCTCATTCAACGGTGGTTCGGACACCTCAAACATCATTGGCAACCCAACGTGATGGTAATTCAAACCAACTAGTTCTAGAAAAATAGAAGGCTATTTTTGGGACAAACTACTGGTATGAACGTCGAATCCACGGTAGAACGTAGATTAGGAAGTTAATTTCCCGGCATTCGAGCATCAAATAGAAAATGTGTATAGCAGCCTTTGGAAGCTTAGGAACTATTGGTTCTCCGTCCAATCCTCGGTTCGTGGTAAATTTTCCCCGAATTGAGACCTCTTTTGCTTCTTTCTCACTTAATTACTACACTTAAAAATGTATCTTACACCATGAGCTTTGAATGTGGACTTTGGTCACATCGTTTGACTTGGTTCCCTTGCTGACCTCTTTGCTCGAAGGATAGTAACGCGTAAAAACCTTTTAATTTATCTCATTATTGCTTACAATAAGAGTGGCGTATATTGTTCCGCATTCACCTCTGGTTTTTGGCTACTCGTCTTATTGAAAACGTAAATCAACCAGCTCCGATAAAATCTGAAATGCGAATGATTTTATATCGAATTATCGGGCACATGCGCGAATGAAAACGACAAGCTTTGGTTTATCAAACGAGTACCGAGACTAACTGTGAGCTGCCGTCACAGAACCAGCACATACGGACCGGATAAATTACCGTCTTTATTTTTATATGGTATCAAATATTAAATGTATGAAATAAAGGTAGAGATTTTATTGTGTATAACAGCCCACCGTCAATTTTAGGTCAAAGTTCTGAAAGCCGATCCGTCATTTGATGTCGTTCTTTTTTGGAAACTGGAAATTTAATATCTTCCCATGGTGAGAAGCAAGCATAACAAATCGGCGGGTTTGAAACCTCGTCTACGTGAACCTTCTGCTCCTTAAAATCCACATCCACGATGGTTTGTCCTGTAGATACGAAGGTTTTTAAAACCATTGCAACCTGTCAACGTTACCTATTGATCGAATCTATTTTGTCTGAACCATTTGGAGAAACAACTTAACTGGTGAGGGCAGGAAGATAACAAAACCGATCCGCTTCGATTCATCTTTTTTCTTTTTTCCTAGTTTTCACACTTTCGATTCACTGGAATCGTTAGCCTAGAGTTAATTACTGCATAATCTCGAGAAACTGGAAGAAAAAAATTTTTCCAACAGATAAAATGTTAAACCTAGAAAGTTAAATCAACACAAACTGTGCAGAACGACACGGTTTTCAAATCATTCTGTGAAATTCTGGATTCCACTTGGGGCAAGCAAGAACCGTATTGGTTTTGATGGATCGAAATTTTGTTCTCCGTCTTGGTAACAGTTTGCTTTTTTCGACTTCATTTTAAAACAATAATTGCAAAGTCACGGAAGTGAATGATTTATCAAAACTGTCGGACAATTTGTTTCAGTCGCACGCGCGTGTGTCCATGCTTGTCAAGATATTTGTTCGCAGTTTGCCCATTTGAATCGATTTGTCGTGGAATCAATTCCCTTCATTTACTTTAAGTAGCACCGTCATTTTCTGGTACCCTCGATAACTGTTGAACATGTACCACAGGAAACAGGCAGCAAAATGGGGCCGTTGGCGAAATTTGCGTAGATGTTAACAAATATGTCAAACAATCGAAATGAAAGCAAAACCACGTGACCCGAAAAATTTTCACCCAATCAGTAAGCGGTTTTCAAGAGTTGTAAAACAAAAACCCAGAGAAGGTGTCTACAAAAGCCGTTTACGGTCCGACACAAAATTGGATCTGTCTGAGTTATAGTATGGGAGTGAAGTTCCACCAAATGAATCCAAAGCCCTCGTCGTACTTAGGTTATCTGCAGGGAAGTCATCTATCAGTAGGGGTCGATTGCTTTGCGCTAGTGGCCCGTGACCGTGCAACTCAGTGACGAATAGGTGCAGCATCATCATGTGGTGAAGTTCAAAAAACCGTTTAGAGCTTGCCCGGTAGTGTAATGACCAAGGCGTTTGGCTCGAAACTGTTCATCCTAGGTTCGCGTCCCAGTTCAGGCGCGGTGGGTACGCACTGCTGATCAGTCCTAACAACGATGAAAAAGCTGTACAATCTTTCCACGGTTTCTTAATGGTTGGCGAGCGATGATATCACATGATGAATTATTTCATGAATAACATTTCGCTAATACCACTACAATGACAGACGAACAAGCTTAGTTGTTATCTTGGTGTGCACTGTTATCCGAGTATAGCGGTTCGAGGATGGTTTGCAATGGACAGTCGATGAAATGGCAAAAGAAAGTAAAGAAACTTTAACCAATGGACCAGCTCGTTTAGTTGCAGTTAGATTGCTCCGTTCTAGTCCACACGATCCCCGAAGCGATGGTCGTAAACATTGGGTGATATGGCTCAATGTCGCAGCGAGTAGCTGTCTTGAGTCAGAAATCTTTTCTTCTCTAGAAAGATCTACATACCTCTTACTTGTAAAACAAATAAGAATGTATCCCCGTGATTTACCAGAATATCCATTCTCGTTCAAATGTCACGTGATTTTGCTATCTGTGAATTTTTTTTACCAGAAATCGGTTCAAAAGAAGGACTATGACCGTTCAGCCTACTTTTGATGGGATATTTTCCTCTCGAATTTACTAATTACTTTGCCAAAAATAACGGAATTACTTGCTTTGAAATGATAAAGTTTAAACAAAGTCAGCCACAAAGTTTTCCCGAAATGCGTGAATTTGAGCATTGTTGGATGACCCAGAGCAAGAATATAGAATGGGAAATAAAGTGTGATATCATTTAATCTACAATTCTAGTCTCATTTCCAGGCTAGTTTAAATATTAATTTGAGGGAGGCGAAACACATTGTGATCACATGAAACCGGAGGAAGACGATTTGATTAAAAAACAATTAGTACGCAGTCTAGCGGAAATGGCTAAACCCTGATGCCAAACCAACCGCCAGCCGCATACCAGGCACGCGACCGTATGTACCCTGATATCTTTGACGAAGGAATCTCTACTACTCCTCCAGGATGTCTGGTCTCATGCGAAGGGCGTCTGAACTGAGCAAAGAGCCACCAGTCCCCAGCGGGTTACGTGAACCTACTGCTGTTAGGTAAGATCGTTTGGCCAAAGGCTCGAGATAGGGTCCCTAAGTGAACCCTTTGTTTTGCTTTGGCAACCGAGCAGTATGAATCCACGGATGAATCATGAATACAGATGGATAGCCGATGATGTGCAGAAGTATGGAAAAGTTACCATGCGTGTGATAAATTCAGCACACTTTTTTGTTCTTTTCTTTGTCTCGCTTATTGTTTTCGTTCTTTGTCAGAAGTTTGGTGGTAAAAGGTCTGCACACAGATTTTCGCAATATATATGCCATGTTTTGTCCACCGGTACACGACTCAAGCAAGTTAATTTTAATGTTGAATTGTACATTCGTTTTGCAATCTAATAACCATATACCGCCTTAGCTCAAAAACCACATTCTAGGAGCCGAGGGCTACTTGTTTGTGGTTTTTCCCTTGTTTATCATTCCTAATATTTTATTTTTTCAATAGATAACATGCTTACAATCTTTCCCGGACAAAGCCGTAGTCATGGAAGATGTTCCCGACGAGGAAACGATCGACGGTAGGAGGATTTCAATCCGTGACATAAACACCTAGACAGTACAACCTTATCGACTTGATCATCACGCCTCTAGTGGGATAAAATATTCCTAAAGTGTGAAAAATATTGTAGATTCTTAACAAATATTCATAATGCAGTCACGGAACAAGTACGGTCGTGGTAACTACAAACGAAAAGCGCTAGTAGTAAGACTAAGCATACCGAAGCGACCAATCATGGGCAATAAATGGAATATTCGGGACACTGTCTAAAACATTTTAACGACACAGGAAGATCAATGGATGAGAAAAAAGAATATTAAAACCGGTAAACTGCTCTAAAAAGGGGAAACATTTATTTCAACCAGGCTTATCGGAAGTTGTTTTGGTGGTCAGCTTGTGGTTTTTTGTTTTAACTTTGTAAAACAATACACAAACCAATGTTTTACGAACGAGACCAAAGTTCATTTGCTAGCCAACACCAAAGAAACATTAAAGCAAAAAATACCGGCCACTTTCTTACATCCACAGTTCCGTAAAGCAAAAGTGTGCGCAAAATGGGAAAAAACCTGCAAATATTTCCCTTTGCCAAGTACATGAAGTTGCAAATCAACAGTTTTTATCCCAATTGCTCTGGCGTCTGTTGGTAGCACCTCCGTCTAAGAAAAAATACGCAGGCATGATCTTGACTCGTCAGGATCTGCTTTTTGAGTCATATCTTTTGACCAAGTTCACTCTCAGTTCTTGCCTGATTCTTGACCATAACAACAACAACAACAGCAGCAACAACAACAACAACACTTTCAGCGACAAGAAGTGCCGTGGTTTCTGTTTCGGCTCTTGTCCCCATTTGTGTTGGCATCGCTGGTGTTGATGATTTGTATTGTTTTTTGTCTGTACACTTATTCCTATTCCCACACTAACCTTCTCGCTATCAAAACTGATTGTAAAATACATCCTGATTTTTGCTAGTCTTCCCTTTTTTGCCGTACCAAAGTTCATGTGGCCTCCAAAACACGGGCCTAATGGATAACCGAGTTTCATCTTTATGTAGTTGTGTGGCAAAGAATAAAGATTATTGCTTCTGTAAAAATAATTAATTTACGGGATTCACCCGAAGTCTGAATAAAACGAGGGAGTCTAAAGGACGATGGCAAAACCATGGGGAAAAAAATCGAAAACTCTTGATGGGCTCATTAAATTTAAGAACGACAGATTCATACCTTAGGAAAATATGTGGATTTATTAAGTTCTCAGTAAGCTGCATTAGGAATTGGCTATCCAAAGATTACTACTTCGCTTTCAGATTTTTACAAACAATGAAATTTTTAGACGTGTTTGTTTCGGTTGCTGCCTTGCGGCACGGTAAACAGAGAAAAAATACAGAAGATGAATGGAAAAAGAACAATTTTATTGTTCTAAATAATAAACGAAGTCAGCAGAAGATAAAAGACTTTGAATACAAGAACACGAGTAAGTTGTTATGACATATCTGAAGCACGAATTTAGCGGAAGGGGCATAGGTCATAGCCACTGGGGCCCACTATATGAGGGATGGAAGGATCATCAACCGTGACCTTGAAACTCGGAGTGGCGTAGAGTCACATGAGTTCTGATTGGAACAGGTATTGTAAGGAGCAGGATGACAGCGAATCGCAGAATACCATCAAGGTGACCGGCGGAACTGAGACTCGAACCCTTGACCATTTTGGTGACACAATTAATCCATTCGATCACTACATAGCCAAACGAACCATCGCGTGGTTCATACTATCTGGGACAACTCGGTGACTAATGTTTAAACGCGTTTTTCCCATTTGTCACGGACTGACAAACCTGACTGGTTTTCCAACTATCATTTACCCTCAAGAACAGCGCAAAACAATGCCAACAGCAATCCGGAGGGTCACGCACGCGACTCAGTCAGTCTAACCCATTTGAATTCCTGATTGCTTCGAAAGACTGACCCTAAAAGCATCCAGAGCAGCCAGCTTATCAATAAGACCAAGAACCACGCGTTCAAAATCGAAAATCTTTGCACGTGTCAATAAAGGCCATAATTCTGGACAAAATTAATCTATTAAATTGCTCACGTGGTCCTTGGTTGATAACCGAAAATCATACCGGTCTCATAGGTGCTACAAATTCCTGAACACCAAATGGGTCTTCTGTGTGTACGATGACACTGCCCAGGTCACTAAACTCGTTTGCTTTTCTCAACACTCCGACTGAAAGCAAAAAACGTGGCTTTCCGCAGAATCGTTTCACACTTCAATGAGGCAAAACTCATTAGGAGGCAGATAGACCACTGTTAGGGTGGTTACATAATACCTTCAACTGTCCTAGGACTTAACTCGGAAGCCTGAACTGGTTCACATTTCCCAAGTCAAGAGCGCTGATGTAGGATAACTGGTTGATATTCTGCTGTAACGCAACCGAGAAAACTGATTTTCCAAGACAAATGATCCGCGCTTTTCTGTCCTGAATCTTGCGTTGTTTGGGCTTCGGGACATCCATGTTTGGCATGGTGATACGAACATCAAAAGGTAACTATTTTCTCTTAATGATCAGACTATAAATGTAACTAAATGAATGGGCAGAAAACAAACTGCACTTTTTAATAACGGTTGCCAGCAGAAATAAAATTGTCAGTGGTCCATGGGGGTACTTGACAAACTGCGGAAGTACATAAAACCAGAAGATGAGGCGTTTAGGTTGGGTAAACCAGTGCTTGCGTTTAAGCAGTGTAATCTGGTAAATGCATACAGATACATGGCTACCATTATGCAGCTAAATTCGTCACTGACTAACTGGCTGGCTGAATATGATGGACGGTCAAAACTGGCTGACATCAAACTCCTAGTCATAGCTGTAGAAATTGCATTTTAATAAATTGCTATCGAAGTTAATCGTGTATAACTTACCGATAAGTTGAATGTATGCAAACTGTCATCCAAGTGAAGCACACGTATCTGCATAGTGCGCACTCCTTTCCCAATGCACTGTACCTCCATCGTGAACGAATGAAGTGTAAAATTTGAGTCGCGAAAACTATTTAAAATTACGATTTTGCGTTACAAATCACTTTCCAATTGGGAAAGCTGCAAAAAAATTGGAAATGAGATATTAATTAAACGAGTCAGATAAAAATCGCAATCGTTTTAAGTCAGCCACCAAGGGGCGTTGGCCAATTGCTCAAAACAGTTTATTTCTTAACCTGGATTAAATTAAAAGAATAATTTTTATTTCGCACAGTTTTAGTCTACATGAACATTTTATTTTGGACAGGGTAGAAAACTGACGAGAAAAAATGAACGAATATCAGAAGTCGCCATCTCATCCCGACAAATGAGTTGAGGTGAATGAGTGTCGAGTCCAAGCTGTAGTACTATTAGCCCTACGACATCAATTAAATCAAATAAATTGATTTGTGATAGTCAAATACACTGAATAGTAACGAAGAACATCACTAGACACGTAATTTATAAAAGCAGTTACTAAGTAACACTATTGGAACCGAGTTCGGTTTGCAGTGAATTGAAAAAATGAAATTTTTCCTGCTCTTGGTCACCTATTATTAACCAGTGCGACAGTTTTTTCCTTTGTCTGTTCTCTCAATGATCGCACAACTCTTGTTTCAAGCTTTTTTTAACCAAATAAAGATATCAGTTAGCCCAATGTAAATAGGCAAGGTAGTGGATTAGGGAAAAATGAACTTTCCTCAAGGGAAATATGATCGGTCTTCAAATAGGAATATAACTGATTGTATTTGAGCTTGCAAATGCATTCCAGCATCACCGGAGTGTACATAAGACTTTAGCAAAATTATTCATTACACCAGAGCCAAGGAGAGCAACCAAGAAACGAGTTCGAGAGGTTGCGCTTTTGTGGTTCCATAAGAAGCTTATAGTCTGTTGTCGTATCACGATGACCTCATTATGCATCGCTTTTCGCAGACGAAACTAGTAAAATACGAGTACTGTAATTTGAAGCAAAAACCTTAGAGAAATTATCTGTCTCTGTGCTGTCTGCCTCATTGACGTCTAGGAATTGTGAGCTCATGTCTACGAATAATCTCTCACTAGTGCAGTTCAAAATAGCATGTAAGCTCAACAGCACAAAGCAAGAGGTGATTCTGAGTCAGGCCAAATTAGGTTGTTGCCTTGTCGGATTGGCCCAAATATGGGAACACACAAGACTCAGGGTATAAACGCTAGACGTTGGATGACACAAGCGATGAGAAACACATAGCATAGAGTAAGCATCGCGTAAACAATACGGAATATGAACTGATCAACGCGGTAACTGAGGTCGTGAGATCCAAAGCTGGACCTCCCACCAGCTGGACGGAGAACACCGAGACTAGCGACAAAGGTTCATTGATCTCCGCCAACGCAGCAAACAAGCAGCAAAAAAGCACGCCATATACGCAATCAGCTCTAGCGCAGATATACAGTCAATTAATCAAAGAGGGAACACTGATGCAAAGGCGAAAGAATAAGGCAGTAAGGTAGAATCAATCTTCAAGGCCAAATTTGCTTAGCCAATAACAGAAAAATTAAGGATAACTTAGAAGCTAACCATTTTGCCAGAAATAAACATGCGTAAAAATATTGGCGCCTTCGAAATGTGGAGACTTGACGGTTGCCACAAAGCAGAAGAAGTCGATAATTACTTTACGGGTGAAAATAAGTACGGTTCAAAATACTTTATCATAACAGTGATTATGCCAAACATGAAATCGGGCAACTACACAAAGAAAAGTTAAGTTTCTACTAAGCAAACAGTTTCACGACTCTGCAAGCAAGCCATTGCAGGTGAGTACCAGTCCTACATCAAAAATGGAGGAGATCAGAGAGATAGGTTTTCTTCAAAGGTATAAGACAGCCGGACCAGGTGTACTGTAGGCATCCTTCCTCAAGGATAGTGGAAAACCGTTAACATAGAAAATAGCAAAATTCCTGGAATCAATCTGGGTAAGGGTAGAGATTCCCATGGACTGGTATAAACCGGTAATTGTGACGATTTACAAGAAGCTTGACGTCTGCATGTGAAAACCATAGAGGAATTAGTTTAATAAGCATCACATTAAAACGGCTTGCTGGCAATATTCCCCACCGATTACTTAGTACTCGCGAAAGATGTATAACCGTTTCTTCTCCCGGTCTGGGTTCTATTGACCAAATTTTCACTTTTCCACAGATGGTGGAACATAGGCACCTATTCCAAAGATTCACGAGGTATGTCCTTCTTGATGTGAATGTGAGCATTCGAAGCAACCGACCATGTATTTCTTCGGCCTTGCCTCTAACTGAAGGGTGTACCAGAGAAAACATAGTGTATTCACGTTTAGGGTACGTCTTCCGCCTTCGAGGTGTAAAATGCTGTCGCAGGACCGAATTGGCTGAAAGCCGAACCTTGTTCTTGCAGAGGAACAACTGTCTGAGGTGGAGAGATTTAATTACTTGGGTTGGTGTATTTCACCTGGAGGTCCCATTTAAGTGTCTCAGCATACAGAAGGCCCGAGTGGCATTTTCCAGTTTGAAGCACCTGTGGCTCCGGTGTGACATCTGGTTATCGATCAGAGGTCGAATATACATAGCAGCAGTGAAGTCAATATTGCTGTACGGCTCCAAAACATGGCTGTTGATAACAGAAAATATGTGGAGATTTTCGATGTTTGAACATCGTTTACTTCGTATTATTGATAGAATACGGTGGAAGACCATGTGAATAACCCAGAAGTCATCCGTTAGGTATCGGGTCGTAGGGTCCGGTCTTTAGAACAAGCACTGGTTGGAACACGTTTTGCGCATACTAGCAGAAGGACTGCCTACCTCATTTTAAGCTGTTCTTCGAAGCAGATAATGGATGAAGGATGGTTTGGGGTGGTCTGTCGATGACAAAAAGCAATGACCAGTGAACTAGCTAATGAGAGCGCAGTTAGACTGTCGGGCTGGGTTCCGCGCCCCTCGCACCCCGAAGCAATGGTTGGGGGTATCAGGTTATATGGCTCAGTGCCAGAGCCAGTGGTATTTTGGCATTTGAAGCTTCTCTTCTTCTATAGTGTTCCTCAAATTGTCAATTTGCAGTTGATCTTTCATTATTCTCTATTCTTTCGATGTTTAAGCAGATGATGCCGTGAGGTAGTAACTATAACCGGAGCACTTTGATACCAGGTTAACGGTTATCTAATCCAAACTAAACTGGGAACTGTTTTCACGTATCGACAAGCAAATAGACGACACATGGAAAGCAGAATGAGAAACTTTGGAGATCCGAGAAAGAAGTATCCCGAAGGGTAATAATTTGGAAAATAGGGACTCAGAGTTCTACGAAGAAATATCTACGTAATGGAAGAGGTAATGAACGACGATTACGGGGATCTTTTCACCAAACAAAAATTCTCTGTAAAAGGGAAAAAACCACAACTGTACACGGAGGTGCATGTGAATAACATTCAAGGAAGATTCAACTTGTTCCATTTGCTTTTAAAAAGATTGTAGCTTGCTAGGAAAAACCGGATGAGATGTATTTCACAGCTTTGCAGTCCGGAGAATAAAAAAGACTAAAACAGAGGAGCCCAAACTTTAGCGATGAAGATTTGGTAAATGTGAATGGCCGTCTGAATACATGAACGAGAGAATATCGCGGGAGGAGGAACTTTAGAAGCAAGTTTGGAGGAACAAAAACACAAGATAGTAGCGACAGAAAAGATAAAGTGACACAACTGCTCAGTGATAGGCATGCGACTGCAGGTTTGTGAGCAGGGAAGGATCCTTACTCAGCCGAGTGTCTTTTATGAGCTCGGTCAAGAAGATGAAGAGAGGTAGACAAAGCTCTGCCAAAAAATCAGTGCAGTATTCAAGTTTCGAGGATGTTTTAGCTTAGTATAAAAGGCGCGCGAATGAAGCAAGGCTTCTTAAGCGAAATAGAAGACCATATTTGCGTGCAACAGGGAAAAAGTGGTAACATAATGGAAAAACACGAAAATGAAGAATTTATGAACAAGTCCAATATTGAAATGTGAATCAGCAAAATGAAGATGAATCCAGTCAAAACTTAAATGGGCGAGAATAAGACAGATGAACAAAACAGAATGAAGAGAAGTCACAGAAGTAATGAAACAAAAATACGTAAATACAAGCAGATATTTGACCTGGACCGGAAGAAAGTAGTGTGCTAAGTACGGAATGGAATAAAAGAATGGAAGCAAGTATGAAGCTTTGGATAACACAAACACTAATGGAAAATGACTTCGTAGAACACCAACAACCGGAAAATAGTCCGCCTGCTGCGGAAATAAGAATTCCACGAAACAAAAGCCAGATGGAATGCGAACCTTAACAATTTAGACAACATACTTCGGGCCAGACTACATCAAAGACTCTAGAGACGTACAATGAGGCCAAGTAAGCTTCTCCGCAGTAATTGAATGCAGCCGACTAGAAATGTGAGATGACAGCTAGTAAGTCATCCGGGAGTGGCGCGAGCCAAATCCTTATTAGCCGTCACTCGGCAAACTTTCAAGTTCCAGTAACGAACATAGCTGTTAGGAGATGAAGGTTTTGAAAACTTTCGAAATCACAAAAGAAAGATAAAGCGAGAGATATTGGGTAAGAAAGATCTTCAACTTTTGAGAAGGTGCGTTGGTTGAGAGGGGAAAGCAAAAGACAGCGCATTTTAGGGGATGACTCTGCAGCACAGACTCTTAGGACGATAGATGAAGCATCTTCAAAACTGAGAGGTTTGGAAAAATTTTTATTTGGGAGGACTCGCGAATTATTACGGTAGTCATAACAGGAGTAAAAGCATTTCTGAGAAAACGAGTGAAAGGTGGAAAAGTAGGACTGGAAGAAAGTTCAGTTGTAGGCAGACTGGGAGGCAAAACCTTCGGCTTTATCAAAGCGGTCAAATCCTAGGAAAATGGAAGAGTTCCAAATATCAAGAAAAATGAAAGGGCTGAAATTGCGGCATATCGTCTTTGCAAAGGAACAAAATGATTGGTTATCGGTGGTGACTGAAATTAGACGTTCAACTTTGTGACTTATAAAACGATCCTTAACTTTCCTCATGACAAACGAGCATTTGTTCCTAACTTATGCCAAACGATTTCGAGCTGTTTTGTTGCATCGGTGGCCTCACTGGAGGTGCGAAACGCTTTTTATACGAAGATTACGGCGACAGGCGTGGTTAAACTAACTATTCAGGGCATCGTGATTTGCCGAGTTTGTAAAATTATGAAGTCCGAAGTTGCATGGTCTGGAAGAAGAGTCTAGGCAAAGTTAGGAATAGACAGAAAAAGGTCAGAGAGAAGATAATAAACGTTTCAAGAATAAAATGCCAGAAAATGACAAAAAGCACGATGGTCTGGATAGCCACAGGGCCAAAAGGGGAATCTGTAGTCAGGTATTGGGAAGGGCCAAAATATGAGTGGAAAATTAGATAAACAAATGGTTTGATGAGCCAAAGCGAAAGATGAAACTGATACTACCGAACAACGAGGGAATGGGTGCAAGATTTGGGTCAATAGTAGGCACTCGGTCGCGAAGGCGACCACAGATGTGCATGGGAAATCAAATGAGTTTTTTAATTTTGGCAAAAGCCTCTGCTTCACGTCCTGTGGTGGAAGTGTCCAATAACAACAATACTCAGCCTTTGCTTTGCACAATGAAATTGTCAAGCATGATAATTTGACAACTGAATTTTGTTGAGACCAATGTTTCAATGCCTGAAGATATGTCAAAAATTAGAGGATCGTTGCTGTTAGGACAGCGGTCTTTAGAATGCAGACATCGAGCAAGCGAAGTGAGAGAATCTGTGCTACTCTGATTATGGAGACAGTCTTGATTGCCTCATTGGAAAAAAGCAAAGTACAAAAGACAGAATTGCAAGGGTTGTAGCTCTACTGGGCGTGTGCCCTACGGGTCAACAATGCAGAATGCTATTACAAGACCGGACAAAGATAGTAACAAAATTGATAATGTATTGAAATGACCATTGTCGACTGTTTCAGTTACCTCGACAGCTAAATATTTGAGGATAAAATCACGATAGCTAGAGTCAGTACACGCAAATCGGAGGCTCGAGTGGTGTAGGCTGGGGGAAGCACTTGTGGCGCCGACTTGAGTGTGTCCTCTACCACACTTCGATCGGTTTTGTGGTATATTTGAGAGACATGTAGGCTGAGTGTTGAAGACGCCTGTCAGTTGGAGATTTTCGACCACCGTTGTCTAATTAGCGTCGCTTAAATTGGATGGAGTCGCCGAGTGAGCAACGACCAAGTTAGAAATCGAGTGTTGGGTATAGCCTATCAAGCTCAGTAGGCTTCATTCATTTGACCAAATGCTGCGTAAGGTGAACATTCGGCCGCCCTACTTTGCTGTATTTTTGCCTCCTATGGATGACGTGGCAACGCAAAATGAAAAACTTTACAGCTTTTTTAGGTAAAGTAGGCACCTGACATCCTCGGAAGATCCCTCAGCTAGTTGAGTCGGTATTCTAGACAGTTAGAGGTTCCCAGTACAACTAAAAGCAACAAAGATCAAACAGCATTGTTTAATTTCTAGTTTCTCGACGTCCCCCACTAAGACATAATTTTGCATATTCATTACGTCATCGGCGTATTGTCAGTCAGTGATCACTGAAGAAAATATACTCAATTCATGAGGAAGAGAACACCTCTTTCGATATTAAGTTTAATAGCAAGGATAAGTACTTCCAAAGTTTTGAACTGGGTTGTTTAGGACGCATAAAGTTGTGCCTTATTTCAGAGAATCCTGGGCAGATTGAACAGAGCTAGTAAATTAGGTATTCCAAACTGGCTGTGCAGTTTGCAACATCAACTGTACACCCCTACAATTTTAACGAAAACCAAACATAATGAATAAAGCAAGTAAGCTTTGTTAGATACTTAGATGGAAGTATATTTTTCTAACCTTTAGAAAAAGCTAGACTAATCAAAATCCACTGAGCAAACAGTTCAGCACCTCAAAGGGCAATTTATGTGAGCCAGGATTTTTCACTGAAGTTTGCGATAAACAAAGTCTGAAGAAAAATACTATAGCGGGAACGTTTCGGGCTATCGAACTGGGATTAATTGTTAAGTGTTGATGCCATCCGATGTGCTTATTAGGCTGCAGCTCACGCTAGTCTCTTTTTGTGCGCTTTTTTAGTTTCAGTCGGATAAAACCCCATAAAACGTTACTGTTCCGCATGCGCGTCACAATATTGAGCCGAAATGAATGCCAATTCATCAAATGTAAACAACATCCCATTTTGTAGTTGTACACGGTCAAATAATCTATCTCATCTAGGTTGACTTCACTTTTCTTTATGGATATGAAAATTGCAAGGGATTTGGTATTTTTATAATAGAAATTTATGAAGTATAATGCAAGATTGAACCAAATTTCAGCGTTTGATGAGCATAAATGCATCCACGTTTTCAACGTTTCCAGCCATGTGACTTCTAAGTAGTGTGTAATACACAATGTGGGACCTCAATTTGCCTCGCTGTTTCTCAAGGAGGCATTCAGATGCCTTTGCCCTACAAGTCAAAAACAAGTTTTACACAGATTGTCGCTTATTCCAAAATATAATTACGTTAAACTTCTCCGATTTGTAACCGTAAAATCAAGGGGTACTATAAATGACTGATACATATAATATATATACATAGGACCTTCACAAGCACCCTTATAATTGGACAAGTGATATATCAGTTGTTCGTCAATCACAAGTGCGCGAAAGTAGTGAAAGCATTTGAATATCAACAGTACAGTTATATTCGTGAGTAATCCAGTACAAGTATGGCATGCGAATCAATTGAAAGGCAAACAAAATCCGGGAGATAATTAAATCATTTTTGGGTTACTAACTTTTTTCTTATATCTACACGTGCTTCTAAACCGATTAATGACAGCTGCACGAGCTAAGCATAAAAGCAAAGTGGAACTTACTTAATAAAATGTTAGCCTCAGAGAAAACATTCGTTGAATCACCTTATAAAAGATTATCGTCATTCAAAAACATCAAACTTGCATCAATTTGCTGTGGCTTTTCTCTCCATTTTACAAAACCATAAATCAAAAGCCAAAAGAAAGCTTAAAACGATCACCAATTAACAATAACAAAATCAGGGGTAAAAAAGTTTGTGAATCCAAGAATATTGCTGACGATGGTATGTAGCCATACGACAATATGTTGAAATTTCCGGCAAGAAACTTTTGGGCCCTAATTGAAAGCTAGACTAAAACTAGAGGTTGAAAAGTACCTTGACGATCTATCGTGCAAAATAGTTAAAATCTGAATGGTAAATGAACATGAGAATTAAAAGATTTAAAAATCCAATGACAACATTAATTGCTTAAGTAAACTGCAAGAGTCCCGGATATGTAAAGTGCCTATTCACCTATTTTTGCTACAGATGTTCAAAAAGTGATGAAATAAGGTTACATGTTAAAGAACATCAACGACGAAAATCGTCCACCTAATTGGTAAAAACGAAAAATCAATAAATTAGTGTGTAAAAGCTAAATTATCAGTAAACGATATATCTGTCATAATCAGCAAAGAGCAAACTCTTGCCCATATTAATAGCCATTTTATTGGTTATCCAAAATCAGCAAAATTTATTTTAAGATATATCTTGAAGATTGAGACATCATATCCTGGCGACACTGGCTGTAAGAACAGATTATAAGTCAAAGACGTCCTAGATATTTGTCAAGCTCGAACACACCTCCTACCGAGGAAACCGAAACAGAAGTTTGCTGACAGCAAACGCTGGCTGCAATCCAAACACCACTCGGTCCAGTCACAAATAAACAAATTTTTAAAAATAAGCCCAATTTTCAGCAGACCCAGGTTGAAATTAAAAGTTGAACAAAAAAAGCTTTGTTTTTACACTCTCATGACTTCTTTTTATTGTTCGCTACTCAAATTTACCGCGTACTCTTGGTTATTTCAAGCAAAATTGTTTATGCCACTAATTCCCAGTGTCAATCTCATAATGCTGTTATTTTTTGATCTCATCCTCATCAACGATAAAGTATTTTAAGAACGTAAGCCAAAGCACCGTCTTGATATTTTCGTTCTTTTTATTTAGTTGTCACAATGAATGCTCATGAGAAGCTTGCACCGAATGACCTTTATAATCTCTCCCAATTCCTCCAAGATGGCACTTTTTAATACCGAGCTGAATGAAAAACTCAACAGTTGTTTCATTCTGTTCTCTTATGACTGGGTATGTGCAGAAACTCTCGCATACACTATCTTGAAAGTTATTTATTGCCAATTTGCTATCATTCATGCTGTATCATAAAAAGTGTGGGTTTTTACTGCTCCAAAGTAAGCTTGAGTTTTGGAAAAGGTGACAGTGCAACAAAATTGAATTCTTAAATTTAATAAAACTCACCTGATCAGAACACATATAATAGACCACCTGTAAAAATCACAACTAGCAATGTATTAAATAAAATTTTTTCTACAAACCGTAAAACAATAAAGTGACACTAATCTAGTCCAAAGTGCAGGTTGCATACAGTTGACGGAAGATTTTAAGCTGAGACGGGAAACCGCCAAACACTTAAATAACAGTCATAATAATAAAGAAATTCAGGGTCAAACAAAAAAAATGAAACGCTCTTTGTATTTGTGTGCATTTTTCTACATTGTATGGCTTCCAGGGAAAGGATAACAGGAGGTATGATATAACGTCATTTAGTTCTACTCTGTTGCGGATAAATTGATGTTTACTAACCAAAACATAGACTAAAGATGTATTTGTGCATGAATACTAGTCGTCGGCACTCAAATGTGAACAACAGAAGATAATGGGCTCAAAAGTGCCTTCTTGTCCACGTTTTGCATAGACCAGTATGTGGGTTTGTCACCCCTGGTTGAAAAGAAATATAGTTACCTCATAAACGCCTCCCGTTTTGCTGAACTGTTGATAAGTAATTAGGTGGTGCAATTGTAGTGCTAAACGTACTCGTGCTTGAATAAATAAGGTCAGTATTAATTTAGTTAGGTTTTTCTTTGAAGTCCGCCTGTTTGCCAGTCAAGTGACTTCTAGCCATGCAATAACTCTATTAAGGGCACCGATATTTAGAAAGAAACAAACGGAAGAGTAATTCTAAAAGCAATAAATGCGCATACAAGGTGTTGGCTACATTATTTTATTTTTGGGCTTTTGAATAATCAAACAGTCATTTGACCAACCTGAAGCTTAAGGCGTAAAGCAGCCCCGATTGTTCAAATTAACTCTAAATCAGTTCCCAGAAGAGATAAAACGTTGTTCTGTTTAGATATTACAAGAGACTACCTTTGATCTTGCATTTCCTTGAGACTAATTCCCACCAATTGAAAACGCCACAGAAGTTTATCACTCGACAACTCTTCTTAACCAAACAGCAAAAGCTGAGTTCCTACTTATGACAACCTGTCATCCCATATCAGCAGGAGGAATGATGTTCGTCAGCCTTGTCTCGCTAACTCGTTTAGATGAACATGGTAATTCTAGTTAATATGTTAGTATCCCTTTTTGCTTTGAGATTAGAGCTACTGACATTGTCCTCTGGCACAGATTAACGTTAATTCTGCTCCAATTCTGCGTGAGGACTCAGACAAGTTGCCAGTATATAACGTCAAACGAATCGCCTTCTTGTATACGGGTAAACTGACGGGCAAGTGTCGCCTTGAGGTAGTTCTGGTATCGGTGTGAGACCCACGTGCATGTTCAGAAGTCAAGTCCATTAAATTTTGGCTAAGAAAAGTTGCTCCTTTAGCCAAGCACGCACTGACTGTCATAGCTTGCATATATTTTCAGGTGAGTGAAACAATTTTCTAAATACCTCAGAGGTAAAGCCTTGAGTACTGGATTGAAATAGATGCAGGTAGCACTAATTTGTTTGGAACGAAGTAGCAGCAACATGTAACAGCAGAAGAATTCCCTCATTATGCGCTGAATTTGAGGCGGACGCTAATTGGAAGATTAGTGGTAGTCAGTTCACGACGTGTTATCTGGAGTAGGTTCAGTGAAATTACCGGTCTGAAAGCCAAAATATCCCCCAGTAAGATGATTGGGGATCTGAGAAGATACACCTAAGTTTAGCAATGAATATCGTTTTTGGATGCATCGTTTAGCGGAACATGCGGTTGTTTCTCCGGCTATCTTGTTTAGCCGAACGTCGGCCGCCCGAATCGGTTGCCAGTTGCACTTTGCTCACGCACGCTCATGTCAAATATACTCAACTTCCTACTGCCCTAGTCTGTCCATTCGCTGTACCGGTCGAGTGTCTGGGTTGTCAGTATTACAATCTTACATAGCTGACTAAGGGCAACACAAATAGTCACAACGGTTAACGACAAGTAAAAGTAATATGAAATACGTGTTAAGGCAATCGGTCTTGCATAAGTGTTCCCCTTCGTTGCTAATTTTTCTGGCTTATTACTGAAAGACTCTTATTTTGAAGTCGTATAGTTCTAAAAGATAGCGACTGGAACTAAGGGAATCCCAGCATTACATTACATTGAATGCTGTGAGTTCCACGTGTTGTCGTTTCGTTGTGAAACAATGCCTTGAAACCTTTGCCACTAAAAGCCGCTTGACACGACTTTCCGCACTATTCTAAAAGATACTTTGGCAAATAATGAAATGACTGGAAAGAACAACCGAAGAAATGAAGCAATGCATTACCTAGCGTGACCTCCTTCATAATCATGTTTCTTTCAAAGTAAATGGAACAGCGCAATATTCCACGTCCTTCAGGTTATTAATTATATTTCGGGTTTTGCATGTAATAAATTAAGTTCGCAAAATTTTGTTATCTCTCTAATAAGAAATACGCTTTATTAGCACTGGCAACGTGTTCGAAACGAAATCTGCACAGTGGTTTGAAAGCAATAAAACTGTACTTGACCGAAAAATACTTATCTTAATTATCCTTACTTTTCTAGTTTAAAGCAAAATTAGAAACTCAGAAACCAAACAGCGTCCATTCTGGACTGTTTTAGGTATTTGCTGGCGCACGATGTTCGACTTTATTAATAAAAATGCTTTAAACCTTTTCGCCGAAGCATGCATTACTCTCAACCAAAACCATGGGAAAAATATTTACACCGCTCATCAACGAAAGTTGCTCACATTTTACACCCGGATAAAAGTCACATTTCAACTGAAAACAAATCGAACCCAAAAATCACGCATTTGAAAACGTGCCAATAGTATGAGTTCCACTAATTGAGAGAGTAAAAGCATCTTCTAGTCCTGTGCCCTTAAACCTGTTATAAGTATTCTTTTCAGTAGAATAACTATACCAAAAGCTGGATATCACAAGTGTGACCAAACACTAGCATGTGTGCATTCGAATGGAAAATGGAAAGAACATGGTACGGATACGACTGCAGACCCAGGTCAAATGAGGTCACAAAACAAGTCTGGCTGCCAATACTCACGTTTCCTGAAGAGAGTAGCTTCGACTTCTGCGAATCATTCTGTTCTTCCACTTTCCACATGATTCCTGAAAGAAAACATTACACCAGTCCAGATAACCATCTGGGTGATTTAGAAGAAGGGACGTTTCAGGCGGCCTTATGGTGTCCCCATCATTAGGCTCGATCATTCTGCAAAGTCCACACTCCCGCATTCAGATTTCCTGAATTGGGAAGTCTTGAAAGGGCCATTAATTACGGCGAAGGAGTGCCGTCACGGAGAGACATGAGAGCCGCTACATCTTGACCCCGCCTGATTACTTTGTACGAAGCCAAACTCCACATTACTTTTCAAACCCCTCAACTCGCAAACACACAAAATTGGGAAACAACATCCAATTTGCTTACGAGTCTACTTAACTACCTGGAAATCGCCTATTATTCCTCGAGACACCATCACGGACAATGTCTATCGGACCAAAATTCTTCACTGCTGGTTACTCTAGGTTATGTTATGGGTTAGCAGACCCTGTGTGACCCTGCCGGACGCTTGCATAACTCAACCATGCCTTGTCGGCGTTTTCTACGTGCCGACCCCTTATCAAATTACTCAGGATCAACATCCGTCTAAGCCAAGCCATGGAAGACTGCCAACACTTCTGAAAGAATATTCGTCGTTGTCCCAGAGGAGATCAGCCACGTTGAAACCAAGGTAAATTAGGTACTGGAAAGTTCCAGGTATTTGCGGTCGTGCCGCTGATCCTTTCTGGGAGGGTCAAATTTGCATGCATGCATGAGGCATTGGCTGCTGACCATAGGGGCAACGGATCCGTCACCAAGGGATTTCAGTCGCGTACGCACATTCCGGGCCTTTCTGACTTGCGGCTTCTGTGGGGCGGGACGAGGCTTCCTCGAATGGTTTCGCTTGTTATACTAAACAGACGCCTTGTGGGAATCCATAGCATACGTCTGGCAACGGGCCGTCACAAGTGGATCTTACAATTACAAACCGGATAAGCAACATCGCGGGAGGCTTGTATCTACCCGCTTTAGGCAAGAGGGTTCACGTAACAGTGGAAAGTGCTCTCTGCCTGCATCAGCCCAGAGTTTCGTATGTGTTTAAGCAGATTCAGAAATACTCATTTGGCTAAGCACTTAATCATAACCTGGGACAAGGGAGATGGGACTGAATTGGAAGAAATTTTGAAAATAATTAGGGGATCTTCAAGAGCCCCCAGAATGAACTTGCTTCTTTTAGTGGAAGGGATTGCAAAACCAAGCCCCCTTGCTAGACGATTGCGATCGCAGTGTCCATAGGACGGCGAAAATACTCCTGGCAAATACACAGAAATACGCGGCTGGCAAAGTTGGGTGGAGTACACAAAACTTATGAACATCACAATGAAGATGATCCAAGGCGAAAAGCGCATCAATGGGCCTGAGATGTTTTAATGCGCGACGTGACAACCAATGGTATAATATACATATGAGCAACCAAAATGTCCAATGAGTTGTGGTTTCGGCCCGTTAAACGCTGAAGACCGGAATATCATGAACGTCCAGGGCAAAACAAACTCCTTGCCCACGTACTTCAGTAACATCCACAGGGCTTTCAGAAGGAAGCCGGGGATTTACTACTGGATACCTCACCGCAGAGCACTGAGGACCTGTTGATAATGAAGATCAGTGTACGTAGAAAACTGGACTTGCTAAACAAAGTTTGCTGGTTCCGATAATATTCGCCCGGGCATCATCAGGCCACTGGAGGGCATTGTAACTTGTCCACTATACTCCAGGCCAGAGTAGAAGAGAGCAACATATCAAAGGATTACAAGAGTGTAGCCTCTGCAGCTACATCTGAGGTGGTGCCGAAAAACTTCGAATCCGTCAGGCACATCGGCATTATATCCAGGCAGATGGTGTTGTTAACCCGGGTTCACATCTGCCAGTGCTTAGCTAATCGTCCAATGCACCGCCCAGCTCAGACTGGATCAGGGTAGACCGGCTGGGGTGTGCTGTCTTGACTTCAGCAAAGCGTTTGATTCAGTGAACCTTGGCCCAATTTTAGTTGAGTTAAAGTAGTTTGGCATCTCAGAGAAAATGTCGAAGTGGGTGAAGACCTTTCATACCAGGAGGATAATTTAAATCAACATTTGGAGGCAGGTGCATCATTAAATTTGATGCTGGGGGTGGTCCGATGGGTTCAGTGTTAGCTTTTCTACTCTTCGTAAGTGATCTAGCTTCAGCCCTAAATCGCCTAGCAATTTCTTTCCTGATGACTTTAATGTGGTGGGATCTACGGGTGGACGAGACTACAGCTGCGATATGAGGGTTGCCCGGGGTTGGGCAATTGTGCTTTCTATCACAGGGCAAGGAAGCCATATGCGTCGAACAAGTGCGGTGATTAGCTGAGCAAATGGTTGAAGGGTAGAGTGGGAAACCACACGACCGATAACATTGCGATTTACATCTCCTGTTATTGGATGCAAGGGAAGACTGAGAAGACTTGAGGGAAACACCTAAGATTGTAATCCACATGCTGGGCATTCGCCCAAGCGGCTTCTTTCAACAAATCGGCGAGTCCCGCATACATGACAACAAGGGTAAGGTCACATACACCGTTTGAACTATTGGTTGGGGCCCACTCATTTCTCAAGGGAGTTTTAAGTATATGAGGTCGACCGCCCGGGGGCTAGACAACCATGCAGAACGTGGTTACTTTTAAGCATGTGACCTAAAATAGGATAAGATTTTTCCTGAAAAATTGTAGCGGTGGGTGAATCGCTGTTAAGTTGCCTACTCGACTGTCCAACCGGATTGTATACGATTAAAAGAATTTTAGATATTCAGAGGACAAGCGAGAACTTACCCCGTGAAAACTGAACTAAAATGACAGTGGGGAAGCAAGACCATGATATCCTGCATCGGCTATTCTTTAACCAGTACTTGCTTTGTAAATAATACTCATACAATTAAAACAATGTTCCCTCCAAAGTGGAACTCTGCCACACATTACTGATGCCACAGATTAAATTATCTTACACGGAACAGCTTAAAAGTTTGATTTGACCTCGACAAAGATAGAATAACAAGATTGTATGGAAAATGGACCGACACATGCCTAAAGTAATTGGTCCTTCAAACTTCGCTGAGAGCGAAAGAAATATGCGTGCCCAAGAAGGCTGGTCGAACAACCCAGCTAACTCCACAAACACATCGATATAAAAAAGGTTGCAGATGTATATATTACTAAAGGGTTCTAAAAATCTGAAGCGAAAATTCATCGGGGCATCAGATATCAAATCGAAAAAGAATACAAGAAAAAAATCCCGGATTACCGGAAACAAATTCTAGTAACAACTGGCAAAATTCCTCACTTCCCATAGTCTTATCAACCCTTCACAAAACAGCTTCTTTATGAGCCGATCTTGCCTCACCTGTCATTTTGACTTCCTGAACCTAGTTACCCAGAGTGCTGATTCACACCGGTCGATGGTCTTAATCATTTGAGACCTGTCAAAAGGGTTTGACGGCGTTTTCCACTCCCGGATCTCGGCCAAAATTAGGAATTACGGAACAAGAAACCCACTCTTATCTTGGCTATCATCCTACTTTTCTGATCGCTTTCAGGTAGTCAGTAATAACGGTTGTTTTTACCAGCCCTGTGCTATTACCAGTGGGGTCATTCGCGGGAGTTGCCCTTGGTCCCCTCTTATTCCTGCTATAACTTAATTATATTTTTAAAGTTATCCATCAGGGCACATCATTTCTACTTGACGATGATATTGAAATATTCTACTCTTTCAGGCTGTTTCATTTAAGTACCCACTTGCACTTATCAATGAAGACCTAGAATCTCTTAATAACTGGTGTTCTAAGTGGCTCATGCAGTTATCTGCCGAC